>CP130733.1:23114016-23175347 GCA_030553155.1 Nippostrongylus brasiliensis | reverse complement strand
TGTAACTTCGATCGAATGGAAAGGACTGGAATTAAGTCGATGCCAGTGCCAATTAGTGGCTAGATTCCAAGGGAAAATCAGCGGGGAAAATCAGCGGGGGTGGCGCTGCGATGGGTTGAACATCCTTGCCGAATCTCCCAACGGAAGACTTAAAGCTTGTCATGCCCTTCCGCATAAGAGAGTGCACTGGCCTAAGCTGTCACGCGATATGCCAGCAGCTCATCATAGCCTGTTGCCGAGCCATTTTTGTCGTCTTTACTTTTGAGTGGTAAGCGGTACGTGAATTTTGCATTGAGGGTGAATCAAGTCTTGTCGCTTTTCTCTACCCACGTGCGCACGTTGTTTTCCAAGAAGCGCAGAATCATTGGACTGTGAAGTAAAGTCTATTTCCTTTACTGTTTCATCTACTCTATCTATCCAAAAACTGGAGACGCTCCTTCACGGTATCGTCCACTTTGTGTCAGGGTCCACTAAGCGCTATTCAGTTAGAAAAGTACTGTTGGGACAAAGCAATATACGGAGTATTGACTTAGTTTTGAAGTTGTTCAATCGAGGCGAACGTTTTGATTTGTTCAAAGATTTGCTGTTTGGAAAAGGGCGATTTAGCGTAGCACAGAGAGAACAGGGCTGCCTTTCACCAGGTGGCCAATTCCCTTTATTTTTAGTGAACGCGGTGGCGCTGTACTGCTGGTATTGGAGTGCCTTGCAGTTTAAGCAGCCGTCTGCAAGTATTTGTTACTGAATTTGTTCGATTGCTCAAAATCCATTACGATAAGGCGGTCTGATCGAGGCTTAGCTGCTGTAGCCGTCTCTCCATCGTCATACTTTGGAGTCGAAGCCGTGCTACATGTTTTGAGACAACAACGTCGACATTTCAGATATCCTTCTTATTTTGTAGTCGCACTGATATTTTGTCTACAACAATGAATTAAAAAGACCCGAATCAGAGAAAATTTCGATGCTTTTCCAAGTGTATAAAATCGTTCAGAGACAAGCTCTACCGGGGTTTTTGAAACGGTTTGAATCAGATCGATTCAAGAACTTTAAAAGTATCTAACTCATCACAGTGTACATCTTCAGCCGGAGAAAAACCGTCCAAACAAAACAGTACCGGGTAAACGACAGGCCTTTGCTTCACCATAACAGATGTACCCTAGCAATGAGCGAGCGCTTTGGCAGCTGGTGGAATCTTGAAGGCATCAAAGTGCAAACGATGGAATTTGGAGACCGTTAAAGAACTTTGTGACAAATTTTGTTAACTTAGACTGATTGAATCTAATACAATGGCGCAAATAGTCAGATTACGAACAAATGACGAAAGCCGAATTGAAGGAAATGTCCTACGTGAAGAAAGAGGGAAAAGATCCACAGAGGGAGATCGAATTTGATTCCCTTCGTTGCTTTTGTCGTAGGTATCGCACCTCGGAATTTTTTGCTGGATTTTCTGGAGCATTCAATCTTTCAATAGTTTCTGGCCCCAAATGTTTCTCTCATTAATAAACTTTCAATAGTTAAAGGTAGGGCTAATGCTTAAGGTGATCAGTCCCTTGAGGACGCGCCACATCATTCGTGGTCCATTCAAACCGAAGAGGCATAGTGATTGCGTATTTGGCCTACACCAACGGCTTGCGAGGGCTATAGATACAGTGCTTTACCTTCTCAGATAAGTCTGGTACTATTTAATTTACCAGACCCTGAAGAAATGGAGCGTTGGTTGGCCCGTAAGCACGCACAATGCCGAATAGTTAATAATAAAACGTCTATGTACGCGAGCGACATTTTAATAATCAAATTAATAATTACCATTCTGAACAAAAGCAAAATTTTGTAGCAGTCATGGAGAGGGCATAAAGGCAAGTTAAAAAATGGTCTGAAATTCACACAAATTGTTTCATGACACTTGCAATGCCAAAGTAAAAATACATACCACAAGCTGAGGGTGGACAGGTGTGTTTTCTGTTGGCATTTCCAAATGAACCATGAAATATCACGGCCCGGTTCGCAGTCATTTCTAAATACCCTCTAAAGATTTTTTGCTGCGTTACACTCGATCCTTTCTATAAAATTTTCCATTCAATTGCCATAAAACTCTACTTATGCGACCATCTCCTCCGCCAACAATGCCAGTAGTCACGAGCCCATTAGCCGATTGAGGTGCGTTTTCTTCGGCCCGAATTTGCTCAACGACCTTTTCCCGATTGTGCTTCGATGCCGACGGTAGCTGTTTTGCCTTCGCCATTAATACAGTAATGAGCAGATGCGGTTGATGCGGTTTTTCTTTCGGAGACCTCTCCGTCAATCAAAAACCTATTGCTCGTCGTGTCCGCGTTTTACGCCCGTATGTAGGCGAATTTAAGGTCCCTTCAGACTTTACAGCGTTGCTGTCGCAGTAATGATGAAACATAGGGACCGGCGGCGCTGCCGCAGTGCTTCCATGGCAAAGAATGCCTCGGGTAATTCCTTGTTGCGACAGCGACATCCGCGAATCTGACCTTGACCGAATAATTTCTGTTGAAACTTCGCATACTAAAGTTATCAGGGGCGTTGATCACTAATGTGAGGTCTGTTCTCGAATTTGTTTGTGAAAACCACTCATATCGTCAACTCTTCACTAAAAAGTTTTTTGATAAACGTCAGTCCAATGGACAGCCGCAAAGAAGCGCAGCTGTTGCAGAATTGCGCATCACCCTTTTTACTGCTCCACATTAGTTTACTGCGGCGGTAGAGTCTGAAGGGGCCCTTATTAGCAACTCAATGACACTGTACACTGAGACTAATGACACTAATGACACATTTTTAGAAGGAGACGGAGTGATGGCTTAATACACCGAAGCAAAAGTTATAGGCATTTATGATGAGGGAAAAAGAAGCGCACGAAACAAATTACTGGATGGGAGAAGGATTTAAAGGAGTGGCAGCTGAGCTCTTTTCACTTCTCATTCTTGAACTGTCAGCTTTTGACCCTCCTCTATTGCCTCTTCCGACTTTCTTCTATTTTCTTGTGCCAACTTGAGACTTCCCACGTTGGTTCTTCTTTCTTTGAATTTTTATGTTCGATCACATGATCACATTTTGAAATGGTGTGTCTGTTGTACTGCTGAAAGGGTGAATGAACGAACATAAAATTATATTATTAGGCGGTTTGGAGAGCTGTACCCGTATCATTGGCTAGACGTAAGGTGACCACATCAAACGTAAGGAACACGGGGATAGGTAAGGTACGAAATTGTGGTGCACCTTCGTATTCAACAAATATCAGCTCTTGTGAGTGAAGATTCACAAGATTTGCTCTTTTTAAATAACATACGACGCTCGCGATGTCAGGTAGGTCAGATCGCAGTCGAAGAAAGGACGAAGAGGACGTGAGCCTCTTTCTAGGAGAATGTAACGAACTCTTTTCCAAATAACTGGCGAATGGTGTGTTCACATTCGATGAAAATATCGTTTCGTTTATCGTTTATCGGATCAAATGTACAAATGGTATGCTAGAAAAAGTCATCATGTTGCACGCTCGCCCTTCTCGCTCCCCCCCCCCTCACCCTCCGCTTCCCGCCCCCTACGTTACCAAATTGCAACCGGAGCATCTCTTCAAAAATTCAGTTGTTTTCACTGAATTTTTCATTTTCTCCGCTGAACGTGCTCCGGAAGTGCTTCTGTAGATTGACAAAAATCTTGTCAGGAAGGTAGATCTACTGTTCTTTTCTCAGCCTGGTTATAAATTGGTGTTTAATGAACCGGCCCAAGGTGACCAAGTAATATTGTGGCTGATATACACTCAACTATATGGTTCTCCTACCCACACCTAGCCGAAGCACTATCACAGCCAAAATAAAAGCCTCGTCATACGTGACGTGAGAATTCCCTGCGGTGTTGTAGGCAGATTAATTTGTTCGGTGACCAGCGCTGCTAAAAATAAACTAGCTGCTCAACCGTGTCCGAGTTGAATCTATGGGTTTGTAGGATGTCTCGAGGAATCATGATTTAGAGGAGACCTTCGGCCCTAGACTCTAGCCCGACTCAGCAGTGACAATCACCCGATTCAGGAAATTGAATATCACCTAAGATTCCCTCACTAGTCTTAAACGTAACCAGTCGCTTGTTCTCAATTAACTAGAAACTCAAGCGTACGGGAGCGGACGTACCCATCAAGCCGTGACAACCAAGCAACTCCCACCTCAAGTCGGTGAGCTCTTTCTACGTTTCCAACTATGGCTTTGGGCCAGCCATAGCTTTCTCACTTCGTTTTCATGGCTTCGATTATGCTACTAACGTGAATGGTAAAGGTAATTAAATGTTGAAGATAGAGTGGTCAGCATTTCTCAGTCCTCGATCACATTTGTCCCTCACTCATTGTAGTAGATTCAATTCACACCCGATTAGATCTCAGAGCGATATTATGAAGAAGTACTACAGTTGCTTCAATGCGTTCTGCTCCTGCAATTCTTGTCTCTAGGAAAGATAAGCAACTTGATCGGGAGGCTCAGTGAGGTTGTTCTAAAATTTTCTAAAGCAATGTTTACCCATCAGCTAATATTTTTCACTGAAACGTCACTTATCGTGTCTAAAGGGCAGTCCCACCCTTTAAAAAACTCTTACAAATTGATCCACCTCTTTGTGTCAAACTCGTCCTGCTGTCAGCTTCACATCCAAAATTCCTTTATGTGTTCTCCACTCTGCGGTCTTTTCTAACTCCTCCATTTGAAAAACTGAAATCGAAAGGGGAGGAGCAGAGCTGGAACTGAATGGGGCACGTACATAGGCTCTAGAAAAGCGGGAAAATTGGTTGGAAACAATTGACTGTGAGTACCAATGCCAAACTACTTGCATAATCGCAGAATATACCTAGGGACTCCACCTAACGATTAGATGAAAATCGAGTATAATTCACTAATAAATGGGCGACTCGCGAAGTGGGCGGAGAAGTGTTTGGTTGGTTGTGCCCTGGGCTATCACCATTATATCCTGAATAAGAGTGATACTTCCAGCAGGATCCTAGAACATTCTAAAGCTCAGCGAAAAGACTCGAATCATTTGTCCAAGGATTAAGCTTTCCGACCTTTTCATGCTGTTTCGTCATCATTACTATTGAAACCTTTTCTGAATGTTAGGGAAATTATGAGTGCTTGGCAAACCCACGCTCGTTGATGTTTTTAATGGCACAAGAGAGCAATTTGTCTTCCATCGGAGTTCAGTACATTCCAAGGCCACTTCAAAGGCAACATAGGACCGTTACTTTTTCCTCGAGAATCACAAAAACATACTTCAAGTCGCCTC
This sequence comes from Nippostrongylus brasiliensis, assembly GCA_030553155.1. NCBI lineage: Eukaryota > Metazoa > Nematoda > Chromadorea > Rhabditida > Heligmosomidae > Nippostrongylus > Nippostrongylus brasiliensis. Next base: position 23,170,073 of record CP130733.1, on the reverse strand, counting down.
GTGGGTGCGTGGAAAATATTAGAGAAACTAGATATGAAACTATAGTATAATAGATATGGTTGAGGACCGCCAGGTTGGCCTTTAAGATGACTCTTGGGGACCAAACGCTAGTCGGATGAGAGTGTTCATCTTTTCCGGCAAGCTCGGTGCCATTTTACTCAACGACGGAGGGACAAAAAAGCTTGGTTAGCCTTGGCAGGATTGTCAAAAAAAATTAGCATCAAAAGGCAACGTTATCGAAACTGAACTACATATCAAGCACTTCTAGCGGTAGTCGACCATCAGATTTGTGCGTAAAATTTGCAAGCGAGAAATCTACCCATTGTTTTATCAACACTCACCCACGACTCTACCGTTTTCGAGCTGGTGCTCCTTTTTGCCGAAAGACGTGCCGACGCCCTTCAAATCGAGGTATCAGACGACGGAAAGAGCTACTCTTTCAATAGATTTAGGATAAAATCTGTGTTCTCTGTTTTACAAAAAGCAGTTCAGACGGCTGCACTTAAAAATACATCAAAGCATACACTTATTGCAAATTCTTCATTTTTTGAAAACATTTTGTAGCAATTTTTGCATGCTATTATAAAATATATCGAAGACTAGCGCAGTATCGACCTGAGATGATGATCTTGCCCTGTATGAATTGATGCCGATGTTTATTGTTTACCCGTAGTTGCGTATGTAGTCTGCTTTCGTGACGCATCCATTACTACGAATGAAAGGCGAATGATTTGGCGCCTTCAAAGGAGACTGATTGACATCGGCAATACTGCCTTCTTACCTTCTCGAGCAGTTTTTATTGTTCTTGTGATAATATTGTACTGCTGCTGAACGAAGCTAATTAAGACTACGCCAAATGTGAAAAAGCATGTCGTTCTCTGTCGTTGGTGATCGCGCATTCTGTAAACAATGACAGATTTTTGTATTGCCGAATGATTCTTGTCGATGATTTCCGTTCCAATCACAGAGTTTCGTGCTATATGAACTGAAAGCGTCAGAGCAACGTGCCTGATGCCATAGTTTTCATCACAGCACTTTTCTTTTCGTTGGTCGCTCTATATTTACCTGCGTTGTCCTCCGCTTCTCCTTCAACAATTTAACGCGAAACTATTAGAGTTACGTTCTTATCTCAGCAAGTTTCAATACCTTGCTGCGCTAACCGAACACACTACAGCTCCGTTTATACTCCGCGACGAAGAGTCATCGCAGCTAGGCGGACATTCTGGAAACTACGTCTTGTCCGGTCCTTGATCTTTGTCTGTGTCAGCACAAAACCGCAATAGGACCAATTCCATCCGTAGAACATTCGCGAAGTCCTGTCAAAAAAGTTCTGAAAGCAACATCGTATACATCTACTCTGATTCTCATGTTTCTATAATATGAGCACACGTGGTACAGTGGTAAGTGGCGCTACTGACAGGCGGTCGAGCCGTCGATGCACGCCCGGGCTAACCGAACCCTCAATCCCTCCGGGGTCGGGCAAATTGGTACAAGACTTGTCTGGGAAGGTAAAAATACTGACTTGGTAAAGCGGTTGGTTTGTGCTAATCACTATATAGGGGAAATACGCATTCACCAAACCTCTACTATTGTGAATGGAATACGAATACGGGGGCACATCATTCGGGTGCTGATCAACGCCGACTCCTTTACATTTTCTCTCTCGAACATTTCTGGAAAGTCTAGAGCATCTGATGTCATATTTATTTATTTATTTATTTATTTCTATTGTAAGATAGTCTAACACACAGTGAGAACATTTGCGTCTTAGAGACCTTTCAGACTCTACTGCGGCAGTAAGCAAAAGTGGAGCAGTAAAAAAGGGGTGCGCATATTTCCGCAATAGCTGCACGCTTTTGCGGCTGTCCACTGGACTGTCAGAAAATTAAGCAGTGCATAGTTGACGATATGGGTGGTTTTCGTGAAGAAAATTGAAAATGGATCGTTATCAGCGCCCCTGATAACCTAAGTAAGAGAAATTTTGGTCAAATCCGACTTGCCGCTGCCGCAGCAAAGAATATCACGGGACATTCCCTGCTGCTGCGGCACTGCGGCAGTAGCCGCCGCTGGCCCCTGTGTTTCATCATCACTGCGGCAGCAACGCAGTAAGGTCTGAAGGGGTCTTTAAAGTCGAAAAACCTCGGAGGCGTATAGGGCGGAGCCTCTCGAGAAGCGTGGTAAACCATCTCTTTCTCATCTCGCCGTTGATTCTGCGTTCCGTTTTTGCTATAGCGATATAGTGTCTTGCAGTGGCTAGTAATAGAGTCAAATATTACTTTGTAGCTTAAATCCCATAAAACATATGCATCAGCGTACGCATTCTCAGAAGTAGAACCTGATGCTTTCGTGAAATTCCTTTCAACAACTAGTGCGTGTGTGTGTTCTTTGTCAAGACCTCCGTGATACTCGATGGTCATCTCCTCCTGGTCTTGGAGATACTTGACAGTAGGACAGGATTGCCATCTAAATTGCAGTGTCATCTTAATGGCCTTTCGAATTTATGTATTATTCCGACATTTTTTACTCTTGTGTGGCGTTTACCATTCATATCGTGGCCACCACTTGTCGTGAACTCTGCTAGCATGACTAAGGTAACTGTTATTTAATATCGATTCCTTGGCAGTCGAGCAAAAGTGTAAACACCAATTTTCCTCGCAGTTCGGTGATACTATCCAAAGTTGTTTTGAGATTTTACTGACTCGAGAATCGTCTCTGTTTTCAGGAAAATTCTCTCCAGGAAAAAACCGCGTTTTGATGAATGGCCGCGCGGTGGCTTATGAGTTGGCCCAAGTAGAAATTCAGCAGCACCATATTGACGCTTGTGGGGTAAACTCTTTTCTATGGCTGCATAGATTTGCTAGCTTCGTTATCAATTCCAGCAAGGTGAAGAAGACTAGACGCCACTCTTTCTGTCAGGAACGACAAACGGCCTTCAAGATTTATTTATTCAGTTATTTATTCGAACATAATGAACTTAGTTTAACACGTTAGTAACCACTTCTTACTGTGTATCCCTCTAATCAAAATTGAAAAGCAGAAGAGTTGAACTAGACAGCTTTGAAAGGCAGAAGAATTGAAACGGTTAGCTACAAGTCGACGTTTCTAGAAAAGAGGTCCTGGGAATTTTGGGAATCGTTGCTGATTGTATGATTCCCCTGATAGTGGAAAGGTTCTGTGTTAGTGAAACGACGACCGTGCATGGTGCTCACTGACTGAACTACAACTCCTGATTTTTGGTGTTAACAAAGTCAAGAAATCAATCACATTGACCTCAATTTTACCAGCCACTACCATATAAAATCAGCATTTAGTCGCTACGTATTCTTTTTGTTTTTAGGGTGGAATGCGAAGGCAAGGATTCCGTCGCTGATCAGTTCCATAAGAACGCGCCGCGCGTTCGTACTCCATTCAAATCGTAGATGTGTGGTGAATACGCATTTGCCTACACAACGACCCCAACCGTCGTACAAATCGCAAGTTCTTGTCGAATCGTGAAAGACGCGCTGCAACTTCTCCTAACGTGAAACGCATTTTTGAACTCATAAAGAATAAAATAAAATTTCGAGCTCAGCTTACCGTACTTTATGACAATTGCGGAAACAATTTTTCGGGAGACTCCGAAAAGGCAGAAGCGCTAGCTAAGTATTTTGTATCAGTGTTTACAACAAACATAAATCATGATCAGTTTGATCATCTCCTTGATGATGAATCTTACTCCTACCCAATCCAAGAATTTTTATCTGACATTTTTGTGGAACCTCAAAAAGCACTAGAGATAATGAAATCACTCAAACCGTCTACTTCTATTCCTTTTGACGGAATCCCCCAGATTGTGTACAAAAAATGTGGACAAGCCTTATATAGACCAATTACTATGATGTTGAACATTTCTATGATGGTAGCCGAAGTCCCAGCCATATGGAAGAAATCAATTGTCACAGCCATTCCTAAAATCAGTAATGCATCTGAACTCTCGTCATATCGCCCAATAAGTATTTCTCCTCCCCCGATTAGGATATTCGAAAAGATTCTTCGTGACTTGATCTGTTCTTGGATAACAAAAGGGTTTGGTTCCACGCGATCAACATGGATTCGTTTCGGGCGCTTCAACTACCATACAGCTAGCAGATTGTGTCTTTGACTGGCTTAGTGCAGTTGATGAGGGAAATAGCGTCGCTGTGATTTACTTCGATTTATCGAAAGCTTTTGATAAGGTAAATCACGGAAAACTACTACTTAAACTCCACCAGAGTGGAATCAGAGGATCGTTACTCACGATCAGATGGATCGATTCATACTTGACCGATAGGTACTTTTTTGTCAAGGTCGGAAACTCCTTCTCAAAAGAGTATTTATGTAGCAGTGGAGTTCCTCAGGGAGGAGCACTATCTCCCCTTTTTTTCCTCATTTACACCATTGACTTGCCTCTAAAGCTAACCAAGGACCCACAAATCCGAGTTCAAATGTTCGCTGACGACATTAAAATCTATGGCATATATAACAAAGACTCACGTAACGCTGTTCATCAAGCATTAACCAAAAGCGTTCTTAACATGATAAGCTGGTCCAAATCATGGGAGATACCTATTAATCTATCAAAAACTAAGGTTCTTAATCTTGGAAACATTAGTAACATTGAATACACGTTTGAAAACACTGTGCTAGAAGCTGTAGACGAGGTTTGTGATCCAGGTTTCCACATTAACGGAAAGCTGGATTTCGAATCTCATATATCACAAATGGTGAATAGAGCATATGCGGCAATGTTCACTATATTAAGGAATGTTCACTGTAAAGAGGTATCAGTATATCTTAAACTGTACAAGGCTTATGTAATCCCCATACTTGAGTATGGATCTCAAATATGGAGCCCTTGCAAAAAACGACTTCAAATTAAGATTGAAAAGGTGCAGCACGTCTTTACACGAACTGTGTTCATTCGATGTCTAGATGCTGACAGCCCATTACGAAAAATTCCTTCGTACAGCGAAAGGCTAGAACGTTTCAACTTGAAGAGTCTAGTTTACCGTCGCATTTTTAGTGATTTGGTGTTTTCCTTCAAACTGCTAAGAGGTGAACTTAAACTCAGACCAAGTAAATACTGGGTGTTTCGTCCCTGCAGAGGGCGTACATACTCGTTATCGTTCTTCTGCCCCCTACTGATGAGAACTTGTCGAAGAAAAGCTTTCAACTCCATATTTTGCCGCGGAGCCAAGTGGCTTCAGATGCTTCCAGCAACAATACTAAATGCTCGTAATGTTTCTGATTTCAAGAAGATGATGAAAAAAGTAAAATTACTCGAGGCGATTAGTGTTCCAGATCTCTAGAGTTCAGCAACGAAGCTATGTTCCAGTTTCACAACAGCAAGTGATGGCAAAGATACAGACTTCGCACTGCATGCAGATCGGTTTTTTTCTGGCTGCCTTTTGCTTCTTTGGGATTTCCGTGGACTGATAGTATCCTATCCTTATGCAAGTTTAGGCTTATGTAGTCGCAATAGTACCAGGCAGTAAGTACCATGAGTATGCCACGAACTTGTCTCTAGGAAAAATGTTCGTTCATATCTCCTCAGCTTGACCCGGCTTCTTATCAGCTCTATCCTCGCCTTTTCGCATTACTCGTACCGCTGCTAAGTTGAAGCGAATACGCTTGGAATTCCTCCCTGAGCCGTTGCCGAGTACGTACCAGTTTAAAGGGGCACCTGAGACACGGAGCCCGCTCGGCAATGCGTGCAAAGGGAGACCGATACGTGCTATAATCATTGCACTCTATCCCTCATCGATACTAAAGTCAGCGGCTAATCATTCCACCTTACGTTTCGTCGAATTCCTGCTATTCCTCTTCTATTAAAATGTGTTGTGGCATTCTCCAAACTCATAACATGGTAGTTACCATACAGAGAGGGTATTTTCAGTTACAGAGCTCTTTTTTTTTTGAAAATTGTTACTAATACCACGTTTTCTGAACGTTTGTTGTTTTTTTGTGTCTGAACAGTATTTCTGTTTAACTAACACATTTTTCTTATTCAGTAGCACATCCGTGTTTTAGGATGTAACAAATAAAGAAATAAAGAAATAAAATCGGTGTCTTCACCTTCTTAAACAAGTCTGCTGGCAAGATATCTGACCAAGACCGAAGGGAGCGTTGAATAACCCTGCTAGGGTCGATCGATCGATCGTGCGGTATCAGTAGCGCCTCTTACCACAATATCTTGCTCTCTCTCTTACTTCACTGCACCTTGAATTTAAGGATAGTTAATAATAAAACATCTCACTGTAACTTTTGAGTAAAAGTATTTGGCACTTGTCAAAAATTCCGACTCGACCGAAAGGGCCTAGGTCAAAAATTTAGTTTTCGAAGTAACTTTGTCTATGGGGGTTATTTGGGGCGCTGATCACCTGTCTGATCCCCGTCTTTCGAATTTCTCCCGGGGCCCTGACATATTGTCAATTTGGGTGGTTCTCGGCCGAGGTTAGCAAGACAAACCTCGGGATCGGTACCAGCTTGCGAAATAACCATCCTAAGAGAAGTTTCACTCAAATTCGAGATCTTAGGTGGACCACCCTGTTCGACCTGCATTCGATACGGGCGGTGCATGGCCGAAATTCAGAAAATATGTAGAGATCCGATTTGTGATCAACAGTCCGGAAAACCCCTAGGGTCGGAGTTCCTGCGAAAATTAAATTTTTGATTTGAGCCCTGTTGATGGAGTCAGAACTTTTAACAAGCGCCAAATATTTCATAAGAAATCAATACAATTCTTTTTAGAACTATTAATATCGTAGCGCCGCCTGTATTTGTTGAGTAGCGTGAACCTTATCGATCACTAAAAGTGGGAAACCGATCCTTGAATTTGTACCAATTCTCGTCCTCAAGTGGCCGTTTGGTCTACAGAAAGTTTCCGATTCACGCAAAAAATCCACAGATAGATGAGCAGGATTACTCGGAGAATAAAGCCCACCCGTCTCATTCAGTGTCACCTTTCCTCGCCGAGCGAGAGGTGTTGTGCATTCGATTATTCTATCGACAATTCTGTTTCCAAATTCGTCATCACTTCTTCAGCGGCAGATTTGTTCCTGTCATGGTCAGATTCTGGCGAATGTTAACGTTTTCTCACTTACATCACCTCGCCACAATTGCCATTGCGAATTTAGTTTTCCACTAATTTCTTTGAAGCACGGAATGTAACCGTTACAGAGGCACGACCTTATTCACCAGAAGAGAAGATGTGGTAGTATGAAAATGGTCTTGTAATATTTTGTCAAACTTCTAATTAAATAACCGTTGAAATGCACGTTTTGTCTAACAATGTCTTCGGATGGACGAATATTTCCAACCCCAAGAACACCTACGACGTTTCGTAATACAAGTGCACTCAAGGCTAGGCATTCGTTGGGAAAAAACCAAGAATCAACGCAGGGAAATTATCGGATTTCTGGCGACGAAGGCTGACGCGGATTCGGGATGCACACTTATGAGGGCGGAAAAAGCTTAGCGAGGCATACCGCCCCCGTTGGAGCTGCAACTAGTCTATTGTCGGCAGGTACCTGCTGAATACGAAATGTCCTCCAGCCTTAGTACGTCTTTTTCTTGTTCTGTTCTGCTGCAGAGATGTGGGAACAGGGCTGATCTCAGTGGACTGATCCGCAAAGTATTCTCTGGCAAATTCCGCGCTGAGCCTGGTGAAAGTACTTTGTGGGGGCAAAAGTAAAACAATTGAGTGGGTGGTGTAGGTCGTCTGTAGGTCGTCCCCTGGGAGGTGCCACGCATCCGTTTCCCATTCAGGATCGTAGAGGCATGATGAGAGACGTGTTTGGCTTGTACAACGACCTTTGCGGGACGAACCGTTCAGATCAGTGCATTTGCCTTCCCATAGAAGACCTGGGCCCAGATTCACGAACGGACGAGCGGTCTCCGAAACCATGGCGCAGCCAGAACGTGCCCGTTGATGAATGTGGACGGCAGAGTCGATGAGAGATTACGTTTAACATAGGGAGTGTAGGTTACATAGAGAAAGATGGGCGTCGTTCGGGCTGTATCTCGGGCTTTATCGTGGGTTTACCAATGATGAATTTCGGCCCTCATTTATGTACAGATGGCACAACCTCTGCATGACTTCGGTTTTCAGATCACTTGTAGCTTCGTTTGCATACATATCTAGAACTATTGTGTTCTTCGGTCGTTAAAGGAGATGATATTTTCGGCAACGATTATTCAGCTGCAAAATGTAGTGCGAGGATATATTTCACCGAATGGCCACCGATCAACCCGCCGGACAGGGAAACTTCACTTCCGCGGGCATCTTGCTATTAGTTTATGAGCATCAATCCCCTGGAGGGCTGAGTGAGAGAGAGACTTGGACGTCGCGAACCTCAGTCGGAGTTTTTCGAACGACCGAGGGAGAGCGTGGACGATCACACATTTCCGTTCCCAAATGTCAGCTCCGAACCAAAGGGCGATTAAGTTTGTGTGGGAGAAAAAGAGTGGGAAGCGACAAACCGTGTTTTGTTTCGTAAAAGATCGCTTGCGAATCGGGCTATTTAATACTTTAACTTAATGTTTGGTGACACGCTAGCAGTCGACTTCGCAAAAATCAAGGAAAAGCTCGTCCTATCTCCGCCGCAGCCTCAGTGGTGACTGGAGCCAGGGCATCTCAGTAAATTGACTTCAGTGTAATGTTCAGGTGAAGAAAGCAAGAAAACCTGATAATGTGATTGGCGAAACCTTCAAAACTCAATTCATTCGTGGCGCTCTCTCTACGCGGCTTCATATTCTTATGACTTCTATGAAAAGCAATTTTAGTGGACTCGCAAGTGAACCTTCGTACAACTCACTCGACACCAATGATGCTGGTAAGATCAAAATCACCGAATCTCTTCAAAATTCATCCACGGGAGTGATTCGGGGCGCTGATCTAGAATCTAGCATTTGTTTCTGGATTTGTTATCGATCTCGGTAGGTTGCGATGGGTGTCGGCCACATGCGTTAGTGTTAGTAATTATTGTCCTTTGTTGGTCACAGTCGTCCCAAACATGATTTCACGCAATATTGCAAATGGAGCGCTATTTGCTACCTACAGCGAGAATGCAAAAGAAAAGGAGATCAAAGGAACCGGGCACTGAGCATGCCTTCGCTACCACCTTCAGGGTCGTGCACAGTCGACGACCAATGCGACACGACAAATGAGCGCGCGAATGAGCGTAAAGTGTGCTGCGGCGGCCGCAAGTTGCGTACGCTGCACCCGATAGGCGGGCCGTCAGCTGTTTTGAGCGCACCCCTGCCAATTTTTTAAAGCTATTTTCTCGTTCTTTCTTGTTTTTCGTCGTTGTTTCTCGTATGACGTGTGCCATTTCGGAAGCGAATGTGGGTTATTGGGGAAAAAATTCAAAAGTTTTCCAAGTTTTTCAAACGAAGGTATTAAATACTATTTTCGAGCGAGAAAAAAAGAAAAAAAGAATTGGTGCAAAAGCGCGTGTTTCTCGCACGCAATTCGACACAACCCTGTACGACACGACGCCGCACACGCGGTGGCCGCATGCGGCGACTTCGGCACCGCAAATGGCTTGTCGCACTTGTCCTATACGACAAGCGCGACACGATCAATGCGACAACGGCCGCTATCTCTTATCAGTGCCGTGGCGCGTTGGTCGTCGACTGTGCACGACCCTTTCCTTTTTCGCAAGATCATATCTCGACCATATTTTCTGGGAAGGCTCACTGACCTCCCTAGTAGAGCGCTGATAACTCGTACCTGATAGTGCCAAAAGTAGGATGAGTAGACTGTGATTATTTTTCGAAAGTGACCGCACTTGCCTTTCATGGTGCAGCTGTGTAGCTCTCACCAATGAATCATTGATGTTAATCCTTGCAAAAAACTCATAAGTCTCTGTGAAGAAGGTAATTTTGATGATTTCAACGCGTTCTTACCTTACACTGTATATCACCAAAACTGAACTCTTGATGAATCAATTCGACTGACCAGCAATGAAGTCACTGTGAGAGTCGGGTAAGTCGTCAGAGGCTAGGTACTCTGCTTTGATCATACACATAACAGCATTAAAGCTTACAGGTTGGAGATCTTTTTCTGAAAAGAAGAATGGTACAGTGAAGGGCAGTTTGTGTAGGGACAAAAATTTTTAAACTGTTCACAGGTTTCTCATTTTGAATTTGCTTTTACATATTGATGTGTTTCATTTTATTACGCATTACAAATTCCCGAAATCTGCATTGCCTAAACCTCACGGCAACCTGAACACAGTGCAAACATCTTTCAGTTTTCTGTAGTCTGTAGTATGAAAGCGTAAATACCGATAATTTCACTCCAGATCAGAGAACTTGGAATTCGAGAGCAACAGAGACTTTCATAACGAATCATGAGCTCACTTGGGCATGGAAAATTCTTTTATCGACCAGCATAATGAAGTGGAGTTCAAATGCATGAATATCTTCATTATATCATTATTATTTCGTTATTATCGCGGGCGCGATGGCCGAGAGGTTAAGAGCTTAGGCTCAAGATCTCGATGATCAGTCCCAGGCAGAAGCCCTTGCCTAGCCTGGAAATAGCGGAAAATGGTGTCGGTACCAGCGTTAGGCCCATGTGACAGGTCGGCTGATCACAAGACGGATCGATGGTCGCATGCAAGGAAGTGGCGCTCAAGAACTTGCGATCGAGGACGATATGGCCACCCCACAAGGAGCTCAAGACAGAGACAAGATGGCAGTGTGGCACCTCAACAAATGTGGGAGCAGCACCAAGGAGAAAGAAGTTGGAGCAACTATCATGAAAGACGTACCCCGCAACTGATCGGGATAAAAACGTTGTGGAATAAAAAAATTCATTATTATCGCGACTTTGTCGGTTCCTATGGCTCTCGAGCCTGTCTTATCCAGTGCAGCCATTCAATTATGCACTGGCGCTTTTCAGGGCAGCGAGAGTTGCGTTGGTGTTTTCGTGCCGCCGCCTCATAAACCTCAATAAAACGGCCAGAAATCGTCGTGATCTGGCCAAAATTGGTTCGTAAAAACAGAAAATCATTGACACATTCTATTTTGGAACCTGAGGCTTCGTTAGAAGTTGCATGCTTGCTGGGAGTTTACGCGGTTGCGGTATTATTTCTGTTGTTGCTTCTATGTACATTTTGTTGGTTGAAGCCATAGTGCAGACGAGTCGCCTTTTATGACGTCACCTACCAGTTCGATAGATTTGAGGCGTGTCCAAGAGTCCGTGGTTTTCCCAAGTGTTCCCTGTCGTTAATAACCTTTGAAGACGCCTTCGCCTTTGCGCAGAATCCCAAATTGATTCTTCTCTTGACTCTATTCTGAACCTTATGCTCATTTTCCTTCGATTCTCAAATCGTGTCATTCTGGTGATTCACGCAGTCAAGTTTTGAAAAAAGCGAACGCGTTTGCCGATGATCGTGTACTCTGTATAATTACACACTTCTGTTCTATGTGTAATTACACATTTAATTACATACCCTCAGATGTCTAACGGCATTGTTCAACATTCTGCGGTCAAGAATCCTTTCAACTCGTTCTTGCGCAAGCTTATAGGAGTTAGTTGAACGCTGAGCGAATTGGGCCAGTTAAATTTGAAGACTGAATCCATTGTTAGCAACTCGAGCCTTGAGCCAGAACAAATCTCGCCGATTAAAATTAGATTCATGGAGTCGGTAGTTTTTTATTAGAACCTTTTCCTAGTTGTAATCATTGTGAGGAATAGCCGAAGTTCGTTAGTAACTCGTTAAATAGTCCAGGCAATATAGTGGGTGTATTAAAATGAATGAAAACCTCCTGGGTCTACGATGCTATGCGGGATCGCCTATTTTGATCCGACAACACAATATGGGTGGTCTTTGTTAGAAATGCGCAAAATAGATAAAACACACAAAATAGACAGCAGAACCATGATCAGCACGTAAGATAGCGATCCAACACGAAGTTTCATTAGAATCAATGGTTCTGGTTCAACTGTTGCAAACAGTATGATCTCCGATTGAGATTCTACATGTCGATGCCCAATTCGCTCAGCGTTCAACTAACTCCTATAAGCTTGCGCAAGAACGAGTTGAAAGGATTCTTGACCGCAGAATGTTGAACAATGCCGTTAGACATCTGAGGGTATGTAATTAAATGTGTAATTACACATAGAACAGAAGTGTGTAATTATACAGAGTACACGATCATCGGCAAACGCGTTCGCTTTTTTCAAAACTTGACTGCGTGAATCACCAGAATGACACGATTTGAGAACCGAAGGAAAATGAGCATAAGGTTCAGAATAGAGTCAAGAGAAGAATCAATTTGGGATTCTGCGCAAAGGCGAAGGCGTCTTCAAAGGTTATTAACGACAGGGAACACTTGGGAAAACCACGGACTCTGGGACACGCCTCAAACCCATCGAACTGGTAGGTGACGCCATAAAAGGCGACTCGTCTGCACTATGGCTTCAACCAACAGATTTCGCCACATACTTTATTAGATTGTTCTTTATTATAGTTTTTGGTTTCTTTTACAGTTTTGATTTCGGCCTTTCCTTCATTAGATTACTCTACTGCTACATCTTCATCTGACAAATGAACTGAACTGTTTAGTCGTATCACATATTTTTAGTCAACACGAAGGTAGCAAAGTACGTGTGTATATAAAGTAGGACCCCTCTTATTTAAGTCATGCTGATCTTAGTTATTTTACAACATACCTCCTTAGATAGTCTATATCAGCGGAAGTAGCCTATCACATATATCCTCTGGTCTTTTTTTTCAGGAAATCCGCCTATTACTTCCGCTCACGCTGGCCTTCTTCCTAGGCTGCCCATGGGTACGTGGCAGTTTACGTAACACGTTGACGGTCGTGTGGTATGATGTCGTACCACAGATTTATATTTCTATTTTCTAAATGGTGTCGAAGGGTCCGGGCAATCTTTCCTGTGCGATATATTGTTCACCTCCAGACATTCGGAAGGAGTGGTCCATGAAAACAGTCATTGGTTGCTGACTTATACATCAAAATATACAAGTAATCAAGTAGATCAAAATATGCACAGGTCTTCTTCGATACTCTAAACAAATATTGATCGCTAGAAACGTTTTTTTTTGTTTTTTTCAAAGACGACGTTAGACACAAATAATCAGATATCAACAACACTACTACAAAATATCGGTCACTGGAAACATTTTCTGCGTTCAGAACGGAAACAATCGAAACCATTCAAAAAAGGTGACCTTCCAGCAAAATATGGAAGAATTCCGAGAAAATTCTGTCATTCGAAAAAGGTGTTATTACGTAAGGATATCGTTAAGACTAAAGATCCCCGATTTCTTTTTTTGTTCTTTTTCTTTTTAGTTTTACCACGCCCGCGGCGAAAAATCGATTGGTCCCACGCGCCAGACACGCAAAAATGGCGCGGTCGTCAAGGCGTTAAAGGAGCGCCTGAAATATGACACCCGCCCTTTGGGTGCTTGTCCTAGGAAGTATATGTAGATCGTTCTATGCTTGAAATTCGTAGCTCACTTCTGCTGCTCCTTACTTGGCTTATCTACTGCTGACGTTTTTCTAATTGCTATGTTGCAAATAAGTGGCTATCTGAATCCATTTTTGAAGCTATGCTTGATACATCACTAATATCTGCTACTAGGACTTTAAATATTCTGGCCTGCTATATACCCTACGTATTGTGGTTTTCTATTAGTTGGTACCAATGAGAGTTCAATTGTGAATTACTTTAAACGTTATACTAACAATCTGAGTTACTTGATTTCCAAGCTGCAAGCTTCTTGATTTTCATGCAGCACTGGTTCACTGTTTTGCTTACTCGTCCACGCCTTTCATCAACTGCACCGTACATTCACTGCGCATGTAATAAGTTAAACATTAATTTACGATCGTGAGAAGGGAAGTGAGATTCGTGATCAGCACCCTGCAAACGTGTCATTCGTTTCTAAAACATTCCTTTGAATCATTCCCATACAGTACAGCATTCGAATGGGAAACGTTTCTTACAACTATTTCATTAAACGCCTTTACTGCGACAGCAAAAATGAGAGCTTTTTGGGACGCGGAGAGTTTGTGGAAGTCTCTTCCAGCATCGCTTTGATTCTCATTGTCCCTGTTCTTAGTGTGCTAGAAAATATCCTAACACAGGATTCCCGTGCCGTTGTTTGACTTGAGGCATTTTTGTACTCAATGATCCACGTTTTTCGCCTCTCACATGTGTTCTAGAATAGTTAATGGATTTCGGAAATGGCGAATCTATTTCGTAATCGAATGATTAATTCTGGAGTACTGGGTTATCACAAATGAGCATAGCCAGCCCTCGTCAATATTGGCAAACTGTCGAGAAATTTTTTGAATTCGTTTCGGTTTCCACGTGCTGGTCTTTTTCCATTGGAGCAGAGAGAAATCCTACCGTCAAACTCCTCCCTTCCCAGAGCTAGCCTGTTTCTTGCTTTTCCTGGAATTCTCCAGGTTTTTGCTTCTGCAGGAACCTTCCTGATCCCCTTCATTCACAGAATTAAGAGCTAAACGTCTTCGAGACGCTGAGCTTCTAAGAAATTTGGCGCCTGCATCGTGACATCTACGGATAAACGTGACGAGACTCCGCCTCAGATCTACCATCTTCGTGCCACACAGTTGCCCTCAGTCGCCCTTCGCCAGATGTCTTCAGACCTCATTAGTCTTTTACTCATGCTTGAAAAAAGTGAAAACAAAGGAATTTCCTCAGTAGTTACTCCTTTGAAGAAAAACGGATTATAATGAAGAAAAACGTTGAAAATTGCTGTAATGTTACAGAATAGCCGATAGAGCCCAATATAGCTAGAAAGGACTCCTAACCTCCCTCTTGTTTGAACCTCGGCATTGATGAGTGTATACTTTGATGTTAGAATGCCTTTACCGAGGTTGTTATGTGAAATTCTTTATTAACGGCCTAATTATTTATTCAATCTAACAACCTCATCAAAGGCATACCAGCATCAAAATATCTAGAAAAAGCCCTCTTTGCGAAACGGCTCATCTATCGCACCTACATACAGTAGTTCGCGAAAAGACATGTCACCTTGCATTTTGGTGTACAGATCGGTGAAACCGAAAGGAATTTTATTCCAGCTGACAGTTTTAATAACTATTATTGAAAATGCACTAATATTTGCCCTTTTTGGAGATTCTAGATTTTTAAAAAAATTTTAAACTCATTTCCATATGCATTTTTAAACGAATGTATCCTAGGAACCACTGAGCTTCTGCTTGTCTTGTTGTGATATCCTGATAGAGCAGGATTAGCTTGTTTTTATAAGCTATGAATTTTAGTTTCAAGACATTAATAAACCGTAGAATTTTTTGTGTGAATTTTTTCATGGTCAAAAAATGGTGAAATCATGGGACAATCTTTCATATAAAAATTCATATATCAGTAACCAGCAGATGAAATACCATCAAACTAGGATATGTGATAGCACAAGATTTTTTTCCCATGCATATCTAACTTTGAAGAATAGCCGTCCGATTACAGAGAAAATAGCTAATGAAATTGCATTTACACAAGCGGCCGTTTTACGAATACTCGGAGGGCATTCGACTCCAGATTTCACTAGCGCATAGTAGACTTATTGTTTGTTAGGCATTCAGCAGGTAGCAAAATAATTCCAGCTATTATTCAAAAAATCGTCTTCTAGTTGGACCGAGAGAAAATGGGGCTCAAACCCGCTCAGCGTACGGTGGCGGGAATAGTGACGCATACAACAACAGATGATTTTCTGAACAATAGCAGAGATTATTATGCTAGCTGTTACGTACCTAACAAGCAACAAGTCTACTATGCACTAGAGAAATCTGGAGTCGAATGACCTCCGGGTATTCGTAAAACGGCCGCTTGTGTGAATGCAATCTCATTAGATATTTTCTCTCTGATCAGACGGCTATTCTCCAAAGTTAGATATGCATTGGAAAGGGAAAATCGAATGCTATCACATATCCTAGTTTGATGGTATTTCATCCGCTGGTTACTGATATATGAATTTTTATATGAAAGATTGTCCCATGATTTCACCATTTTTTGACCACGAAAAAATTCACACAAAAAATTCTATGGTTTATTAATGTCTTGAATTCAAAATTCATAGCTTATAGAAACAAGCTAATCCTGCTCTATCAGGATATCACAACAAGACAAGCAGAAGCTCAGTGGTTCCTAGGATACATTCGTTTAAAAATGCATATGAAATTGAGTTTAAAATTTTTTTAAAAAATCTAGAATCTCCAAAAAGGGCAAATATTAGTGTATTTCTAATAAGAGTCAATAAAACTGTCAACTGGAATACAATCCCTCTTGGTTTCTCCGATCTGTACCTAAAAATGCAAGGTGACATATCTTTTCGCGAACTACTGTACATTTTTGTTGAAGTTACAATGTGATATCTTATTCCGGGTAATTTTTGCGCACCCTGTATTTGAAAGAACCACCTCACTCGTATGTCCACTCAGTTCGCACTAATGAGACAAAGCGGGCGAAGTTAATTTCTTCCAAGAAGGAGTCCAATCGAATAGCACACTCGGGTGGCCACTTCAACCAGCTCCGTCTATCGATCGATCCCCGCGAAATCGAATTAGGCCTTACCATCATCTTAGATCTGGGTGAATTGTTACAAGATTTCCGGAAGTGGAAAGACACCAATCTGAAGGGTGATTTACCCACGCAATTCACTGCACCCCTAATACGCATTCAGCATCCCTCTGCTATTGCGGTGACATGCAAGGTGACATATCTTTTCGCCAACTACTGTACATCGTGTGCTCTATTCAGTAACCAGTTGTCGTTTCATGGAGTTCTAAACCGTTCCTTCGATACCAAGTATCATAGTCGCTAATCAGAAACGCTGTTTTTGGAAGAAAGCGTATTGAATCTGGAGTTTTCACGACTTTATTATTTATTTATTTATTTATTTATTTATTTTCGCACGTAGGCGCGCTAAAGTGAAGTGGTTAATAGGACAACAGCCATAGAAACACTAAAGAACACTAAACTAAAAAATAACATACACTTAAACGAGTTATGGTGAGTCTACACCTGTGGTATCCGTTCGCAAAAACGCTGCCGACGGCGGACTAATACGTCGTTTGCGCCGCCTCTTCATGACTTTAGACTTAATCATTTTGATCAGAAACACATGATCGAAATCACAACGACGTACTTACTAGGAAAGGTATAATCGGGATGTTTAGTGAATATGCGAAGAAACAATACTTGTAGTTACAGCTCAGTCTCTTGTAGAAAATGAGCTCCCTCTGCGTTACACTCTTCTTCACCCAACATCATGTGGTGATTTCCAAATCACCTGCGCTGCTCCCACCTCAAGTTTGTTGCGACTGCGGGCGTTCTATAATATTCTACAACCTTTTTGCCGTCTTCTCCATTGTTTTTTATATGTCTTTCAATTTCTGCTTCGATGAACGTTTTCGCCATTAGTTGTCACGAGGTTCTAGTCAATATGATAAATAATTAAATATACCGAGACAACTGCTATACTAACTCACGATCCATGCCTCGTAGGCGTTGACATGGTGAAGGTAAACACAACCATAGGGCTTCTGAGAATGCTACGAAAGTAGTTTGAATATTACCTGATCTACAAACGCCGCGGCGTTGCTAATTGTTTTCTGTTTCCATTGATCGATGATTAATACTAGCGTTGCTAAGTAATTCCTTCTGTCCACTTTCCGCTGCTCCTCCATTTTCTTCTAAACCTGTTCGGTTAGAAATAGGAGCCCCACCTCTCGAAACATTCCCTAACGCATCTTCGGTCTGCACAACCATTTGTCCGAAAGCTGAGAGAGACAGCTTGTGGTTAACGTTTGAGCAAAGGGATCCAATTTACCTCCCATGATGTTTGTTCACGCTCGTTATTGTTCCGTTATGCTACCAATTCTCTCTTTTTCTGGATATTTTTGGAAATCGTTAACACGGAACCTGCAGCTCAGAAGTGTCTTGGTTTGCAGCTGTGAAAATCCGTTGTTAAAACAAATGGATTCAAGCTTAGCTCCTCCCTCATCGACAATGTTTACAGCTCATAAAATTTGTTGACTATTCCTTGTTGTTCTTCTATTGAGGACACGTGCCTGTTGGTGACCAGCAGGCTATCCCTATCTTACAATGTATTTTCTGAAAGCAAGGATATCCAAGAATATACGCATTTCGTGTATTTGGTGAATGGGTAATGGATTCTCAGGGCCGTTATCATTGTTAGGTTCCTGTAGCCATATGGTCTCCGTGGCAGAAAACGTATGCGTCGCCTTGCCTCCTTCACTCACCAAAGTGAATGCTACTCCCGGAAAATCCATTCAGTCCAGATCCTCAATTTTATAATAGGATTGTGACACATTTAGCCTTGCTTGCTCACTATTTCGGGGCAGACATCTTGCACCATCTACTGCAGCATGCCATACTGCTAACGCATAGGGCCCTAAACCTCTCATACGTTGCGACACTTGATGGCGCCACCTTCGCATGCACTGCTTCCAGATTCACTACGCCCTGATGGTTTACCCATTGGAATTCCTTCATATAGTGCCCGTCTCATATTTGTATTTGTATTTTTGTCATATTCTCTCTGCGTGGCTATGCAATAATCGTTCACATGTGTCCTCACTATATATACCATTTTCACTTTGGATTGGACACTTTTCAAACGACGTCGGACGTTTTTCAAACCAAATTGGACACTTTTTAGGCCAATTTGGCTTGAAAAGTGTCCAATTTGTCCAATTTGCTTCGAAAAATGTTCAACTTATTTATTTATTTATTTATTTATTTAAGAATACACAACGAGTGTACACCACAATTCAGATGAATGTGGGTTAAAACAAACAAAAACCTAACAACTCTGAGATAAATACAAATAGAAACTGAAATGAAACCACTGCATTTGGCATTTGGCATCGATTTGGCATCTTTGTAGTACTACTCTCGTGAAAACTTGCTGTACTTTCTCAATCTTATCTTTCATTCTCTTTTTATACGGGTTCCATACCGGAGATCCGTATTCCAATAACGGAATCACATATGCCCCTAAAGTCTCACGTATATGCTTGGTATGAAAAAGGTCCGATTTGTTTTGAAAAACGTCCGACGTTTTGAAAAACGTCCAAATCAAAGTGAAAATGGTAATATTAGGAATTCGACGTTAATACGCCTGATACTGTTACAAAGCAAAGCACTATGATGCTGATTTATATTGTTACGTTTCAATATCCTACAATGCCCAATGTTCCTACCCCTACATGTCAGCTGTGGCCTCACGTCGTGTGATTCTACGTACGACAGGGGCCTAGTCGAAGCCATATCTGTCGATCCTCTTCGGCACCAAGAACATTTCGTGTGCCAAGTTTTACAGTCTCAGCTCACGGTTCATTGTTCACCTTATCAACGACCCTGAGCGATAGCACAAGACGTTGAAGGGACCTCCGAAGAAAGGTGGATCGAGACGTCAGGTCGTCAATAAATCCTTCCACCTTAGAAGATCGTAAGGTCGAGTGTTTAAACTAAGCTGAGTTAAGCTAAGCTGAGTTTAAACAACAGAGTGTTTAAACTCAGCTTCGGCTTCACCGCCAATTACCTGTCTTCTACTGATAACGAGTAGCTTCTTCCTAACAGTTCTTCGAGACGTCCATGGTCGCTTTTACTCGGCTACTGTTTATTGTTTATTTATTCTCCATCGGAGGACGCGTGCGAGGTCGACTGTACGAGCACAGCTAGCTGGGGAAGATGGCACACTGAGAATCCAAGTTTCCAGATCGCAGTGATCAACCGTACATGGCCTACGATGGTACATGCCAGGGCATATTTTCCCTTGTTCACATGTACGCTTAGTGAACTCGTCTATTCGTGAGGATTTACGACACCGCCTATCTGCGTGCGAGCTCACATTTCGGAACAGAGAAACTCTCCCCTGTTTTTTTTTTCACACAATTCTGCCGCTGCCGCTGGCATGTTGAATGAAGACACAAACTAATGAGTTTCGGTTATCCTAACAGGATAAAGGTCACATTTTTTCTCAAACCGCACACGATTAGAGTATGATAGATTGGCAAGGAAAGTAGGCTTTTCGGTTGACCAGAAGAGCTTTCTAAGGCTGTTAGACTCCTATTTTTCTATTTTCTTCAACGCTTAATTTTTGTCGTATGATTTTTACTATAGCTTCACATAATGCAAGAACTTTAGAGAGCTGGTAGAATTTGTCTTCAACCCAGATCCGATCGGAGTATTGATTATGGAATCTCCACAACTTCTAAGATTTCTTCAACAGGTTGTTATGTCATGCCTCTGAGGTTTCGTGAGAGATCGATCTTTAAATAAATTTCGCTGCCAAATCAGCCCAATTTTGTTTGGTAAAATTCACTGAATGACGTAACAAGTCACCACTCACAACTATTTGTCGTGAGAGCAGCTTGCATCAATCCTTCTGAAACAATTGGTAATAAATCTGTAGCGAACCGTATTGTGTGCAAAAATAGAGTTTTCCAGCATGATATTAAAGCATATAGGGTTCTCTATTCATTACATGTGGGTTGGCCAGTGCAACCAGTAAGGCGTTGTGATTACTGTACTTTGTAGACTCCTCAAGGAGTTCAAACTGTTCTCCAATGAGTGTTTTCAAGTTCTCCATACTCTAGTGGCGTTCTGAACAGGTTTGCATGGAAAAATGCGTCTTCCATAATTTTTCTTTCACCAACTGCACCAAACCCCCTAACCCACAGACCCTCCTTTGCTTCATGTTCGATTTTCCTCAGCTCTTGCGTCATTTTTCGATCACTCCTGAAACTCATATTTTGCTTTCTTGAGATTTTCCTTTTTCAGAATTTTTGGAATTCTCCTACAACGCCGGTGGTTTTTCTCCTAACAACTACCGATTGAGCCTTCCTTTCGGCCGAGCCCTCGATAGTTTTTTTTCGTTCGTCCTATCTGTTCGGCGTTTTTTTCCATATTCTTAAACAGCCGTCGAGGATATGGTGGCAATTCAACTTTCCCAGTGTCATCGAAGCTCATTTTAGCTTTAACTACAGCGACAAGCAGCTCTTTCGGGAAGGGCCAGACACCAGATGCATCTATTCGTCACACTGGTGCTGCTGCCGATCCACTCTTCGCTTAGTGAACAGGCTGGCGCCTATTTGATGAACCAGGTCGGTTCTTTTGAAGCATATCAGCCTTTCTCTCGTTTTCTTTAGTACAAGGGAATATTTGAGGTGCTTTCACGTACGTTGGTGGTTCCGGTGAGAGCCTTAAACTATTTAAATAATCCATTGAATCCATCCATAATCCATCCTCTTTATCGAGCTTTCCTCACTTTTCGAGAATCTTTAACAGCATGCAGTAGAAACCCACCTGTTCACCACTTTTCCGTCCTTCAACATTTTTCCTTGAACTCACAATTATTGTACTTAATTAAGGTAATTGAATTTCAGCACGGCGGTGAAAACCACCATCAGCCAATTCGAGAAGATTACGGCGCAACACCAGATTTCTACCTTGATGATGAGATTGAAGAGGAGGTGCGTTTTGAATACTCTGATTGAAAGTAGTCTGGTTTCTGCAGCACAACCAAGACTGATATTAACGATTTATCGGGGTTAACGTTCCCGCGTGCTCGCCTTCTTCACATATCCTATCAGATACGGGTGTTTAGGGGGCCTCGCTAGTCCACTTCATAAAGGCTCAGAGGAAGGCGAGGGCCAGGGTTGAGCATGGGGTGCGATCTGTGCTCAAAAATTACGACCCCCCCCTTCTGGAGAGAAGCAGTTACGACCCCCCCCCCACCCTTCAAAAACTGCTGCAGGCGAAGATAACAGGTGAATGGAGCACGAGGACATCCACAGAAGGGCGTTTACAGATGTATACAGAATAAAGATGCAAAAAATCGAAAAATAAAAATTTATTGATCATTCGAGTATAAAAAATTTTCAGCCGCACACAAATGGAGGACAAAAAAGGCTTGTGCGCGGAGAAATGTACACGGATAGCGAGTGTAGTGATGTAGTTAAGAATTTTAT
Source organism: Nippostrongylus brasiliensis (assembly GCA_030553155.1). Classification (NCBI taxonomy): domain Eukaryota; kingdom Metazoa; phylum Nematoda; class Chromadorea; order Rhabditida; family Heligmosomidae; genus Nippostrongylus; species Nippostrongylus brasiliensis. Next base: position 23,148,032 of record CP130733.1, on the reverse strand, counting down.
AAGGCTGAAGATAATGGAGTGAAAAATGGAATTCCCTGAACTAAAAATTGTTTCAGATTCAGACGGACGCATATGGCCTTGCAAAGTTTTTACATCGTTTTAGCAAAATTTTTAGAAGTAGCCTAGTCATTCTGTTTTCGGTTTACGAGTGCTCAAATAATTGCTTTCTGCTTTCAGATTGCGACAGTATGTGCGGCTGGACCGGTGCCGAGCGAAACAGAATCTTTTCCAGAGAACAATGAGTAGTAGTAGTAGAAGCTAGTTCACGTAGCTGTGAATAAAGAAGTTCGCCTGACTTGCTGTTTTCGAGATTTGAAATAAATAAATTCAAAACCGTTTTGTAGCATTGAAGAAGAACAGTGCTTGATGAGTGTTGTTTCTTTTTTCGAGAGCTAGGAAAGTATGTGTAACAGTTATTTTTTTTATTTGTTATTTTTTATTTTTATTTTATTATTAATTTTATTTTTTTATTTATTTTTATTTTGTTATTTTTTAATTTTTATTCATCTTATTTTTTTACATTTTAGAGTCGAAAAATTACCGAAAACAATGAGGTTAAAATGAACAATCGACCATAGCCAACACTGAGTAAAAAGATCGCACCCCCCTGCGCGCCTAGGAGATTTGATCTTACTGAAGTATTATATTTTTCCTAGATAGCATATTTCCTCTAGTTCTTAACGCGGTCATGGCACTTTTTCAATTTTGAATTCGAACGGAGATATGAATTTTTGAATGATCACCTTCATTTCTGAGATGACCAGTAGAAGTTGCGACCTTCTGAGTGTTTTCAATCAAAAAATCATATCTTTGTTCAAACTCAAAACTGGAAAAGTGCCATGACCAGTTATAAAAATACATGAAATTCTCTATAAAATAAAAATAGAATTTCTTCCAAACACGAAATCCCCTAGGCGCGCAGGGGGGGTGCGATCCTTCTGCGATTTCAAGCCAAAATCGCAGAAGGATCGCCCCCCCCCCTGCGCGCCTAGGGGACTTCGTATTTAGAAGAATTTCTATTTTTGTCTTATAGAGAATTTCATGTATTTTTATAATTGGTCATGGCACTTTTCCAGTTTTGAGCTTGAACAAAGATATGATTTTTTGATTGAAAACACTCAGAAGGTCGCAACTTCTACTGGTCATCTCAGAAATGAAGGTGATCATTCAAAAATTCATATCTCCGTTCAAATTCAAAATTGAAAAGGTGCCATGACCGCGTTGAAAACTAGAGGAAAAATGCTATCTAGGAAAAATATAAAACTCTAGTAAGAGCAAATCCCCTAGGCGCGCAGGGGGGGTGCGATCCTTCTGCGATTTTGGCTTGAAATCGCAGAAGGATCGCACCCCCCTGCGCGCCTAGGGGATTTCGTGTTTGGAAGAAATTCTATTTTTATTTTATAGAGAATTTCATGTATTTTTATAACTGGTCATGGCACTTTTCCAGTTTTGAGTTTGAACAAAGATATGATTTTTTGATTGAAAACACTCAGAAGGTCGCAACTTCTACTGGTCATCTCAGAAATGAAGGTGATCATTCAAAAATTCATATCTCCGTTCGAATTCAAAATTGAAAAAGTGCCATGACCGCGTTAAGAACTAGAGGAAATATGCTATCTAGGAAAAATATAATACTTCAGTAAGATCAAATCTCCTAGGCGCGCAGGGGGGTGCGATCTTTTTACTCAGTGTTGGCTATGGTCGATTGTTCATTTTAACCTCATTGTTTTCGGTAATTTTTCGACTCTAAAATGTAAAAAAATAACATGAATAAAAATTAAAAAATAACAAAATAAAAATAAATAAAAAAATAAAATTAATAATAAAATAAAAATAAAAAATAACAAATAAAAAAATAACTGTTACACATACTTTCCCAGCTCTCGAAAAAAGAAACAACACTCATCAAGCACTGTTCTTCTTCAATGCTACAAAACGAATTTGAATTTATTTATTTAAAATCTCGAAAACAACAAGTCAAGCGAACTTCTTTATTCACAGCTACGTGAACTAGCGTCTACTACTACTACTCGTTGTTCTCTGGAAAAGATTCCTGTTTCGCTCGGCACCGGTCCAGCCGCACATGCTGTCGCAATGTGATCATCTGAAAGCAGAAAGCAATTATTTGAGCACTCGTAAACCGAAAACAGAATGACTAGGCTACTTCTAAAAAATTTGCTAAACGATGTAAAAACTTTGCGAGGCCATATGCGTCCGTCTGAATCTGAAACATGCTAACTGATAACAATATGGCTCCGCACATTTCCTTAAGCAACTGCTCGTAATTTCTAGCCCATCACAAAATGTACGACCCCCCCCCTCACACGTACGACCCCCCCCCCTCAACCATGGCGGCGGTACGACCCCCCCCCTGCGATCATCGCACCCCACGCTCAACCCTGGCGAGGGCGCCTTGTTGTGCTAAGGTTCAGTTCCAATGGAAGTCATGATGAAATTGTACTCTGTTGGTTGGATCACTATCAAATGCAGATCGAAAGAGAAACTATAAATAATAAATATTAATAATACTACTACACACTTTTGCCTGAATACCTACATAGTTACTGGGACTCAACATTAGTGACGTCGATGCGTGTTCTTCGGGAATACCGTGAATGCGCAAGTGGCCTTCAGAGCGCGAGTAAAGCCTATTTCCATAATGAAATCTGCGTTTTTATTGTAGTATGGGCAATTTTCTACCATTTCGCTACCCGTCACGTTTGCATCCTCATTTGCGGTTCCGCGGGGGCTTCAGCTCGTAGGAGAACTAGCTTTTCCGTTTAGGATTGAAAGATAAAACCCACTCATCGTCCATCTTGAAAGATTCCAGTATTCTTGATCTTTTTTGAACGTTCAGAGCACTTGCAATGAATAGGGCGTAGATGTGCAACGGCAAACAAGCCCATTGGAGCGTCGTAATAACGACCGTCTGCAGGGTTCTGTAACAAGAACCCCTTAAACACATGGAGAGTGGTTTCACCTTCGACAAGAGGGCGTAGTATGCTGTTAAGAGCACTACTTCCATTGAGGAACTACACCCACTTCTCATTACCGTTGACAAAGAAAACATTTCGAAAATGCGTTATATTAGGTTGACCCCAAAGTTCGTGTGCATTTCAGATACTGACTTCCTTTATTCATGACTCAAGAAAAACAAATATAAGACCGATGAGGCTATTATAATTGAGCACAATTGAGAAGAATAGTGCTTAATCATGATAAACTTGCTGGCCATTTACATGTTTTCTTTGAGATATGAACAAAGGAAGTCAGAATCTGAAATGCGCACGAACTTTTGGGTCACCCTAATCGCTGAGTGCTTATTATTACACCTAGACGCTGCAACCTTAATTTTGGCTAGACGTGGAAGGCGGTGGGAACTACAGTACTGTCTTTTGATTACTTCTCGAAAAAAAACGCTTTGGAGCGTTCCAAAGTGGCTTTCTTCAATAAAATTGTTGAAACTCAATTATAGGGAAGGGTAAAATTTCAGTTATGGCCTAACTTCGTCTAGGTGTGTTATTTTGTATGCTGATCAAGATTTTTATCTCGATTTTTTTTCAAATTTCGGACAGTTTCGTGCCGTCGCGGGGAAGAACAGGTAGGCCATGATGGCATCGGACGGGGTGGGGGCAGTGGCGCGGAGGAGCATCAACCTGAATCTGCGGAGATCGACCGAAATCTAAGGAAAGGACACCAGAGACACCAGGTCCGAAAAGATCTAGCTAGACCAAAATTTAGCCGAATCGGTGAAAATCGTTATCAGTGTGCAGAACAACTGCCCTGGAGAAGTTTCGACCAAATCGATTTCGGTGGTCCTCGGCTGAAATTCGAAAACAGACATAAGATTGGTGATCAGCGCCCCAAACAACCCCTCGAGGCGAACTTCCAAGGAAAAGTTTTTCGCCGTGAGACCTTTTCGTGGAGTCGGAACTTTGAACAGGTTCCGATTTCAGCTGTTGTCTTTTCAGGAGGACATTCGAAAAACTGGTGGTCGGCACAGTCACAGACGCGGCGGCATTCCGATGCGGACGGTGATGCGCAACGAGGGCGGCGGCAATCCGGATGGCGCTCATATCTCCTCCTCGGGCGGCAGCATCTTCAGCCAAGGGTGAGCTCCGTTTGCGTTGAACAAGGCGCTTCAAAATGTGTGATCATAGACTTGCTTATGGTAATACAAACACTCGCCTTCTAGAAACCGGCAATTGTAACCAACACCTAGCAAGCTTAATTAGCCGTTCTAATTCGCTTCCAAATTCCTTCAGAAAGCCACATGGCAGCAGCGACTGCATTAACTGTGATTGTTTTTATTGTCTGCGACGGCAAACGCACCATATATCATTTACCAAAGTTCTTCGAAGAACCAATAGAGGCTCAGGGCTTTTCAGAGGATCAATGGGCTTCACCCATTGATCATTCGAAAAGCTCCGAATGTCACTATCGTGGATAGCCCTGCCTTTCAAGGTGTAGCGTCTCTTGATGGGCAACAGTAGACGTTTCTAAACCGATGCGTGCTCAGCGGCTACTGTAACTGCAGGCAATTCCTGCAATGATTTTTATAGTGTGACTACGTAGATCATCTTATGATGTCGTAGTGTGGTGTCCTCCATTAAAGCTGTGTTCGCCGCTTTACCACGCGAAGAGACTGAGTGAATGAGTGAAAACTCTTGGAGGCAGTGGCGTGCATGTAGAGCTACATAGATCAGTTGTGCACCGACATCTGACCACCCATATTTTTCATCAAAACGTTCTTGAGTTGAGTGTCGTGACTAAAGCTTTCGCGTTTCTTGTACCTCTACGAGAGAGTAGCTTGTTTATTTTACAACAAAATTTGAAGCAATGTGCTTCAATGTAGTAATGGGTTGTGGGTGCCGAACGAGATATTTTCGTGAATGCTCCCATGAAGATCACCTACAGCTACACACTCGAAGATCAAGTCGACTGCCGTGCCCCTCTCATGAGACCAACCGCATAGAAGAAGTTGTACACCGATAGCCTCCGTCCGTGAAGATCATCTACAGACATACCGGTTCGAGTGAAAATCTTTGTTCCTCAGTAATTGGTAGTAAAATGGTGTACACACGGAGGTAAACTTCATAGATGGCCTCCTACTGCACACACTCTCTACGCGGGTCTCATTAAGATCAATCACGGCTACGCAGGCTAGACCACCCACGAAGAAAATCTTCAAAAGGCCTCAATCGGCTAGTAGTGCAGCACCACCCAGTACTTAGGAAGGGATGATTGCATTTGCTAAGAATAGTAGGATGTGAAGGACATTCTCGCCAAGACTCTGGACCCCAACACGTTACGGACTCCATCCCTTGGATTTCGGTTATATTTTCACTTTTTGGCTTTTCACTTCACTAGCCAAAAAAATATGAAATTCGAAGTTGTCACAAATTTCTAATGTACTGCTAGAAAGAGCAAATAACTTTCTTTCGAATACTGTGTAACACTCTGCAAAACCTTTCGAATTCAACTTCCAACAGTCGCTAGGAAAAGAACGGCACGAACTTATGAACCAACCTAATACATATGTAGTAAAGATATTCAAGACGTTTTTTGTAGTAGGATATTTTCACGATGCTTTTCTATGATTCATTGCTGAAATGTAATATTCTTGCTGAGATGCCCCTATTTCATTCGATCCATTTCCATTCAGCTCCTGTTCTAACGTACATCAACACAAAGTTGCACGCATGCATAGTCCTGAAACAATCTCGAAAGTTCGAATAGTGAAGACGCTACGTTCACTCACAGATGGAATAGATCCTGCAGAGCTCCAACGAGCTGGGTTCAAAAAAGCTGTTTTTCTGAAAGCAACAGCCGACCAGTGGAAACCATTATGCAGATTCAATATGATCTTTGCTGGAGTCAAGAGAAATGGCATGAGCAATAATTCCTAGACGTTGGGTATCCCTCCAACAAAACGTGTACCACAGAAATCAGGGAAACTAAAGGATAGTAAAAAACCGACCGACGCTTTTTGACGGATTTTAACGTCAAAAGCAGACTTCAGAAGAGCTCTCACTCTAATACAGGTGTAATAACAAATCAACTCTTCGAAGTTAACCTGAACACCTCGCTTGCGTTAGCTGTAAGTTTACTATGCAACTCATGAGTGGGGCTGCAGGAATTTCCACTTTCATAAAAAATACCAAGTTGCAAGCGTCGTGGAGCGAAAAAGCGGCTGCATATTCCATTCATGATGCTATCCGCAGCATATTGGAGGCTCCAGTGCAATGCAGCTAATCTCAGAACCTTGAGAGACCCCATATAGTGTCACGGCACATGATTTGCTGGGATAACTGTTGACGTGTGATACATTTTTAGTTAAATTACTTAATAGGATCATTGGAAGACTTACACAAACTAACCATATTTTGCTGGTTTTGCGTGACGCCATTTCCGTTGAGTTCGAGTTCACACAGTATTAGTACGTGCAGGAAAACACCCGCGAGCCTTGGTGCATCTACTCGAAATCTTCTGTTTTGCGAAATATTTGGACCTCTACTATTTTGTATTCCTTATACTTTGGAGTTTCCTTGCCACTGTGCAAAGTACGTAGATGGATTTAAATGATAAATCGTTGACCAAGTGGCTTGCAAAGTTCGGTCCTTCGCGGAAAAACTCCCAAAGTGGATCGAATGTGTCATTAGTGAAAGTGGCTTTTCCCGAAAACTCTGTGATCCCCTCGAGCCCATTACCTCTTTCGCTTGACCTTCTAAGACATTGGAAATGTGAATCCTTCCGTAACATTTATGATTTTCTGAGAATAGGAAAACGACAAAAAGATGAACCAATTTGCAATGGCCCACTCGCACCTGCTTTATTAGTGCTGCGGCTCAAGCGTTTGTGGAGCTATTTATTGGGCTTGAGCGTGAGCAAAACAATCGTTTTTTATTCGGCTAACCCAACGACGAGCCTAGTGACGCCAGATAGTGATCGAACTCTCCATGGTTACCCACTTACTAGCCTTCTTTGTTGCAGTCTTACCGCCTTACCTATGCGCTAGAAGGTAACGTGGAACATGAGAAAGAAGATTCTTTCTTTCATACCATCAAAACTCTGCCGAAATCTCCGCAATGAAGTACTTACAGTCTATTAAAAGGAAGTCACTAAACTCTGAAGTAGTAACGAAACTCATTTCAGCCAATTAGGTAACTATGGGTAAGTTGGCTCGCCTCTCTACCTCTTTTGGTTGGTTTGGATGACCATGGCGTTTGTCTTTCCTTTCCATTTCCAAGATTATCAGCAGCTATTCCTGGCTTTAGCATGCTGATTGCATGTTTGCTTACATAGTATGTGGTGCTGCTTCAGTTGATTGCACTTTCTGCTGTCTTCATCATTCCATTGTGAACAACGGGAAATCGCTTTTGTTTAGAGAAACACGAGACTTTCTGCAATTTCTTCGACGGATCAACTACGATCATCGGCAGTGTCCCGAAAATAAAGCCGGAGGTGCCGCTCATCATTAGCATTTCTACTATATGTTAAATTAACGTACTCACTGGTTCAGCCGTCGAAGTGGAAGTGTCAGTGGTCGTCAGCAACATTCGAGCAGTGTCGGAGGTCACCATGGTGAGATATTAGCTTAATATTAACAAATGAATAAGGAAGTGTAAGACCCATTTACCTCAACCAAATGCGGGATTATTCAAAATTTCATCTGTGGAATGGGAGGTTATCTAATGGAGTAAGAACGAGGGCTACATTTGACCACTTCCGTTAGGTTATCTATTAGTTGTCATCTTTCATCCTTATCACCCAGTTTTAAATTCTCGACGTAAGTAGGAGTTTCGAAGATTTGAATGGAAATGTTGAAAAGAAATCTTCATTGTACCCATTTTCTGACTACGTCGATCTCCTATCTCCGACGACGTCCTGGCCAAAAAGTAAGCCGAAGAATAAAGTGATGCTAATCTCGGTCGGAAGCTCATCACATTTGAATCTTGTAATCGCATACTTTTTGCCGGGCTGATTTTGCAACCTCCAATTTGGTATCGTCTTGTTCTGAACCATTTGATGAAATGAACGACACTATCATTTCTAGACGCAGCGTTTAGGGGTGAAACCGCATCAAGAAAATCCACAGATACTTAAATAAAAGGAAAGTTGGCAAAGTATGTAGGGCTACCGCATACTTGTGAACATTATGTGGGTGCGCGTGTTACAGTGTTAAAAGGCGCAGCTGACACCTGCACGGTTTAGCGATTGATCCCCGCCCAGACTAACCAAGCCCTCCACTCCTCCGGAGTAGGGTAAGTTGGTACCAGACTTATCGGGAGGCTAAAGACATCGAGTTGGTATAGCGCCTGATCCCCGTAAGTCATTCTAAAGGCTAAGTAGGCATTCAACCGTGCATTTACAAATCTGGAAGGAACATGAATTCGACGGTGCGTCATTAGAGGGTTGATCAACGCGACGGTTCCATTTACATTTACCTTTACTTTGACCTTTATGAATCAGAGCTCCATAATGTTAACGCCGTTTCATCTTGTTTCTTCAATTACAGGACTACGCGCTTGAGCTGTTCTATCGCGAATCGTGGAAGGATGAGCGACTGCAGTTCAATGTCTCGCTTTTTAAGAACAAAACGCAATTGGCCCTACACGAAAGTTACACAAATTTTCTCTGGTTTCCCGACACATTCGTCCCGAATGCTATTGCGTCGAAAAATCCTCAGCGAAACAGCATTTCACATCGATCACTGTTACGGTGAGTGACAGCTTCGTTCGCTCACGATTTTTTATCCAGCCGAATTCTATGAAAACTGGTCCAACACAAACAAATCGCCAGGTATGCTATGGGTGTGTGGTTTTGATGTGAAAATAATTACTACTACTGGAGTCAATTAGACTACGATTGAATAAATAGCATCATTCTAAACTGAACAACCTCACTTGTTCAGTAACCAAACGTAAGGTACTCCTTTGTAAATATGTAATATTACACTTACAATATTTGGTTAGCGAACTTCTGAAGTTAATATATTCACATTTCAATGTCGACGCTCAATTTTCAGGGAACATGGGATTAGTGTACTCCATTGAACGGCGGCGAGCGCCGCAGCTGCGCAGTAGTGCAGTATCCGGTCTCTAATTTCCCTGCGAAAACCACCCATAACGCCAACTGTGCACTAGATAGTTTTTTGACCTGCGACAGTCAGGTGGACGGCCGGAAAAGCGCGCGGGTATTGCGGAAATTCGGGCACCCTTTTTGCTGCTCTACTTGGATTTACTGCCGCATGAGATTCTGAAGGGGCCCATAGTCAAGTCGGAGAGGGGTGCGTGGTGCAGTGGTAGACGCAGCAAGAGGCGAGTTATCGAGCCCTCCGAGCTTACCAAGCTTTCCATTCCTCTGGGGTCGGGTACATTGATACCAGACTCGTCTGTGAAGGTTAAAATGCTGACATGGTATAGCCGTTCGCCCCGCACGTCATTGTATTGGCCAAGTACGCATTCACGAAACCTGCAGAAGTCTGAACGGATTCGCTCTTAGTGGGAGAATCAACGCCGACCTCCTTATCTTTACCTTTAGGGCTACAAAAATTAACCCTATTCAGAAGTTGAAGCACTATGAATACAAAAGAGAACTAGTCGATTGCCGTTGAAATAACAATTCAAAGTGCTTTAAAGGTGAAAAGGATTCTCCGTGTTCTCTCCTCATAAAAACTCGCCATGGTGTTACAAGTTTCATATGCTGCAGTGGCGAATGATGTTAGTAGGTGGACCAGATTCACTAATGTCCTACCATTTCGACCTGTTGGTCGTTGGATGCCTGTAGTCTACCGGAAGAGTCAGCACCGGTGGATCACGGGCTTCTGATGACGATAAACAGCTTAGGCCTTCAATAAATCTGTTCCATCTCCTAAACTCATCCTGGACTGCAGCATACGCAAGTGTAAAAGAATTGTGGGAAAACATAAGCTGAACTTCTAACTGAATTTGAGGTAACATGAGCATAACTTCTACATCCTATGACAAAGCATGACACCTTGTCGTTTGTAAGTTTCTTGGAGCTTTTCTATACAAACTGTACCTTCGAGCAGCCATACGTCTCTATTCGCAGTGGTCGTACGAGGAAGACATTGATGTTTAACGTAATGACATTTCAGACTGGAGAGCTCGGGCCAGGTACTGTACAGCCGCCGCATCTCTCTTGTCTGCGAATGCAGTAAGTTTCAACAGCTGATCGATGCTTTAGTAGATCAAAATGAATGACGGGATCTTTTAGCAACCTTTTAGCAGTCTAGCGAAAGTGGAACCTTTTAGCATCTACTACCTACTTTCATTTCGATAAGTGAAATCGTATGAAAATGATAAAGTGCTTTCAATTTCTTTCAAGAAGTTTGAACATTGAGAGACAATTTTTCGTCACTGATTTCTTTTCTTTTATGCCCTCCACTTCTCTTTTCTTGCCCATTATTTCCTTTATATTTCTGTATGATCACCTCCATGAGCTCTTCACCGCTCAAAATCTATTCGACTCACGCGATTCTGCGATTCTGAGTGGTTTGAAGGGGAGAGATTCAAAATGAGAAGAATTAGTAGTAGCAAGATGTTCCAAGACATTTCATCGTTTGCTGTTGAAAAAGAGTATGGAAAATGGGAAAATGGGAAGCGATAAATGATAAGTTCTGAGCAAGTGTGGCGAATCCAAAGCGGCTTTGTTCCCCCCCCCCCCACCTGCTCCCAGAAATAAAAAAAAACGTTTACTACATTACTAAATCGAGTGAAATGTGTGCTATTGAATTTTCAGGATGATCGGTCTCACGGTAAAACAACAAGCGCTGGAGAATTACTCAGTCTCACTAATCTGAATCCACAGTGATATTTGTCCATCCACTTTGATATATTAAGTAATGAGATCTTAAGAAAAAATTCGATCAAGCGCGACCATTCCTTACAAAAGGCACAAGAAGCTTAGTAAAAAAAGTCCATTATTCGATAATCAGAATATGCTATACCAGGCAATTTTTATCCCTTTGAAAGCCAAACCATCCATTCAGAAAAGGAAAAAAGTCCCAACATACTAGACATGTCTTTCTACCTTAATATCTTTTTGAGTTTTACAGTTTCTTCTTTCTTTTCTTCATTTTTTTAACCTTTTTACCGTCCATATTGTTACGTGGTACATTTTCAGCCATGGATCTCACCCTGTTTCCATTCGATAAACAACTCTGCAAGCTCGGTATCGAGAGCTGTAAGTCGTACAATTGTTCTACTGACATGAACTCTGCGCTTTTCTACTTGAAATAATTTTGCAGACTGCTCAGATCTATAGCCCTATTCGTTCCATTGAAGGCATTTCGCCTATTATTTCAGACGGTTACACGGCTGACCAAGTGATCTATAAATGGTCGTCGGGCTCGAGAGCCGCGCTAAAACTTCACAAAATTCGTCTACCCGACTTCACCATCAAGGAAGCCTATGTCACAAATCAAATGGAAGTCTATGCCACAGGTATTTGCCCAGGTCCAACGATTATTTTGAGCAAGAACAAGCTGGAACGAACGACTCTTCAGGGAACTATTCTCGTCTGTACGTTTGTTTCGTGTTCTCACGATCGTCAGGTTTCTGTTTCCTTCAGCTGATCATACCATCAACTGCAGTCGTTATAACATCATGGGTATCGCTATGGATGGAAAGTGAAACAGAATTCCAAGTCAGTCATCTCTTGAAAATTTGAATCTTTTTCTTATAAAGGTCACGTTTCTCGAGAAAGAGATTAAGAAGTGTCGGACTGATTTCAATAGATGACGCACCTATTTAGTTTCTTCCGACGTCCACCTTGCGTACGTCAAGGGCCTGAATATTGTCTGGTCACTAAAAACGCCAACAGCTACATATTATGGAGTAGAAAAACAAGGATTGAAGATATAAGAAATAAAAATATCACTTGGGATGAAGTTGTGATGAAAATATTGTGCGTTAAGATGCGCAGTGATGTACAGTACCGTCGCTAATTTTCCGCCAAAACGCGGTTGGCGACAGAAAAAACTGTCCAAGTGTCGCTTCGCCATAACTCCTTTCAAACCTATCCATTTCAGATGTAAAATACATGGTCAGAATCAGAACAGCGCGATCTAGGCTGTGGTCTACAAGACACTTGGGAATTTTGAAAATTTTGAAACCGAGTTGAGCGTTCTTTGACCTCTCTGTGACGACGAGTTAATGAGGTCGACCTTGTTATCTCGCCCTAGATAATTACACCGATTACGTGTAATCTGAACTGAATCGTAACAGAACTTTCCAATACTTAAATTAAATCAAATTTGGGCAGCACGTTTGAAGAGAGGAGCTAACGACGATCATTTCAACACCAAACACGGTTTGAGAATTTGTAAAAATGGGTTTGACTGCAACAGAAAAAATGATGAGAGAGGCTTTTCACGATGCGTCAAACTAAGTAATTAAATAGTTGGAATGTCAAGGACTGAAGCATCAGATACTACCTCAAAGACGCTTCCGTAGCTTCTATCAAGCTGAAGCTTAGACTACAAGTTTCAAAGAGTTTTGCATCCCCGAAAATGCAACTTATTACATAGGTACGAGAATAAATTAGAGATTTTGAGATTTCAACAGCATGAAATCAGAAAATTAAGTCACGCGAATTGGGTAAAATAGCGAAAAAGTGTATTCATCACTTTTGAAGTTTGGGATGATTGTCATAATCGGGGGAAAAACGACTCGAACCGCGAAAATTTTCAGTCTGAAAAGTTAGTTTCATGATTTTATCGTAAAAAGCGAAATGTAGCCAAAACTGCTGTACTTCGGTACACATCTCAGATAAAAGGTCAAGAAGTGATTGGCTGCGAAAAGGATGCCCTACATGACCCCGGAGGTGAGAACGCCGCCTCTGTTTTCTTATGCTCTAGGCAGCCCAAATAATTATGAGGCCACGCAGCGCTCACAGGGTCGCCTCGAAGTATGGGCGCCTGCCCTAGAAATGCTTTCTTCACCTTGCATTTCGCAGTACAATTTTGAGTCTATTCTAACACTACCGGGCAGAATGGCTAGGGCAGTTGTGCCTCTCGAAGAGATTCCTCCCCATACGTGCACCTTGGCAGGGCGCTTAGCCCGGCTTCCCAGTCGTTTAAATTCCGTGCCTTTCCAGATATAACAGTACTTCGTGGAGTATCCAACTAAATAAAAAATGGACAAAGAAAAGTTGCGCAATAGTCTTTTTTACTCACTTTGGAAAGTCGATTCGTCCGTAAAAACACAATTTAGGAATTGCTCATTGTTCTCTAACATCTTGCTGCAGAATTCCAGCCGCCTAATCTTGTTCTCCTTTCGTATAATCTGACAATACTTAGTCGTAGTACGGTGAAAACCAAAATGATCTCTTAAGAACTTAGCTTGTGTAGAACCAATAGGGACTCCTCGAGCGTTCTTTATTACAAAAAAATGAAAATGTTCTCTTTTCTTCTCTAATCTTTATTACAGTGCGTCTTCAAATACTATCTTGTGCCCAAAGAAGTCCGAGATTCTACATGGCGCGGCGTTCAATGTGCTTTAAATTCTCGGGTGCGACGTCTTAATATGTATTCGAGAAGGGGAACCCAGAATTCAGCTGCCGTCAACCCAATTCAGCAAAATATGAAGGCACAAGTCGACTAAATAAAATCATATGTAAAGTTGAATATTGAATATTTAGATAACTATTTGCATCTCTTTCGTTGCAAGTATTTAATAGCAAATAGTAATAATAATACTACTGTTTGATAGTGTTCAATGGTTTGTAGGAATAAACATTAGCATGCAAGGTGAAGAAAGCATTTCTAGGGCAGGCGCCCATACTTCGAGGCGACCCTGTGAGCGCTGCGTGGCCTCATAATTATTTGGGCTGCCTAGAGCATAAGAAAACAGAGGCGGCGTTCTCACCTCCGGGGTCATGTAGGGCATCCTTTTCGCAGCCAATCACTTCTTGACCTTTTATCTGAGATGTGTACCGAAGTACAGCAATTACGGCCACATTTCATTTTTCATGATAAAATCATGAAACTAACTTTTCAGACTGAAAATTTTCGCGGTTCGAGTCGTTTTTCCCCCGATTATGACAATCATCCCAAACTTCAAAAGTGATGAATACACTTTTTCGCTATTTTACCCAATTCGCGTAACTTAATTTTCTGATTTCATGCTGTTGAAATCTCAAAATCTTCAATTTATTCTCGTACCTATGTAATAAGTTGCATTTTCGGGGATGCAAAACTCTTTGAAACTTGTAGTCTAAGCTTCAGCTTGATAGAAGCTACGGAAGCGTCCTTAAGGTAGTATCTGATGCTACAGTCCTTGACATTCCAACTATTTAATTACTTGGTTTGACGCAACGTGAAAAGCCTCTCTCATCATCTTTTCTGTTGCAGTCAAACCCATTTTTACAAATTCTCAAATCGTGTTTGGTGTTGAAATGATCGTCGTTAGCTCCTCTCTTCAAATATGCTGCCCAAATTTGATTTAATTTAAGTATTGGAAAGTTTTGTTACGATTCAGTTCAGATTACACGTAATCGGTGTAATTATCTAGGGCGAGATAATAAGGTCGACCTCATTAACTCGTCGTCACAGAGAGGTCAAAGAACGCTCAAATCGGTTTCAAAATTTTCAAAATTCCCAAGTGTCTTGTAGACCACAGCCTAGATCGCGCTGTTCTGATTCTGACCATGTATTTTACATCTGAAATGGATAGGTTTGAAAGGAGTTATGGCGAAGCGACACTTGGACAGTTTTTTCTGTCGCCAACCGCGTTTTGGCGGAAAATTAGCGACGGTACTGTATTAGGTCGTTAATTAATTATTTGCCGTTTTTTTCAAGCTTCTGTTGTGCGCCTGGTAGAGAAGCTTTCGGAAACGTTCAGACAGCACATGATAGAGAATTATTTGCTTTTTCACGCCATGTATTTGATATTTACGAAACATTGAAATTTTGATAACTTTTCGACCATTGAAGTTGAAATCAAAAGTGAGAAAAATTGACCCCACCGACAGTGAATTTTCTCTGCTTTGTTTCGAGACTTCTTGCAAAACTGTATATATGCTCTAAAAGTAGAGAAATTTCTCTACGAAACACTATACAGCTTGTTTTGATTTTCCTTTGTTTTTGTTTACTTATAGAGCGTCAAAGTGGGGTATCTCAAAGAGAATAATAAATTTTGGATACTTGTGCTGCCTTCCTGCCGAACGTTTTCAATCAACTCTAAACACGTCACGGAAGAGCATTTATTGCTCTATCAGATAGTATGTTTATTTTTTCATGCTAGCCGTTTTTTAAAATTTTTTTCATGAAAATGTTTTTAAAATTCCTCGATGTGTAAAACTTTTCGTTGGAAACCTTTTGCAGAATTTCAAGCATTGTTCAAAAGAAGAGGATTCGGGCTATAAGGAGATGCATCAAAATTTTTTAACCGCACTAGGTTTTGTTAACTTTTGGGTCGTCAAAGTGGAGAGTTCGACGGCTCGCGTAGCCGCGCGAGCGGCCAACGCGACGGCCGCGCTGCCACGCAATTACTGAGGCGCTGCCGCGTTGGCCGCTCGCGCGGCCACGCGAGCCGTCGAAGTCTCCACTTTGACGACCTGAAAGTTAACAAAACCTAGTGCGATTGAAAAAGTATGATGCATCTCCTTATAGCCCAAATCCTCTTCTTTCGAACAATGCTTGAAATTCTGCAAAAGGTTTTCCAACGAAAAGTTTTACACGTCGAGGAATTTTAAAAACATTTTCATGAAAAAATTTTTTTAAAAAACGGCTAGCATGGAAAAATAAACGTACTATCTGATAGAGCACCAAATGCTCTCTCGTGACGTGTTTGGAGCTGATTGAAAACATTCGGCAGAAAGACAGCACAAGCATCCAAAAATTATTGTTCCCTTTGAGATACCCCATTTCGACGCTCTGTAAGTAAACAAAAACCAGAGAAAACCAAAACAAGCCTTGTATCATTTTATAGAAAAACTTGTCTACTTTCAGATGGTATATACAGTTTTGCAGGAAGTCTCGAAACGAAGCAGAAAAAATTCACTGTCGGTGGGGTCAATTTTTCTCACTTTTGATTTCAACTTCAATGGTCAAAAAGTTATCAAAATTTCAAAGTTTCGTAAATATCAAATACATGGCGTGAAAAAGCAAATAATTCTCTATCATATGCTATCTGGACGTTTCCGAAAGCTTCTCTACCAGGCGCACAACAGAAGCTTGAAAAAAACGGCAAATAATTTGTTAACGACCTAATAAATGGTAACACTAATGAGTATGCAATTTGGTTCTTCAAGCATACTTCAGCATACTTCAGTCTTCAGAAAAAGCAAATGAGAGAGCCCTGGCACGAACTGAGAGGGTAACATCACTAATTGATTTCAGCAAGCCGTGAACTTACTCAACGATGGTGACTTTTTCGTTTGTAAGCGGGTATCTCCGTAAGCTTTAATGACGCTCCCAATCCTCCTTGTATGATAGTGTTTATTATGTTTCTCTGGAAGCACTTCAGAGAGAGGCTCAAACTAAGCTATCAAAATATTACTTCTATATGAATAATTCTAATATACACATATAGGTTCTACAATCTTTTCCCCATTAATTGGTTATACATCCATAATTGTTTCGTCATGTGGAATTTCGTCGATGTTGTCCAATAAAGAAAGATCAGCGAGACGAAATTAAATAAAGGAAACGAAACTCCGTCGGAGATCTCCGTCCCATAAACGGAGAGATAGTAAATAGGTGTCGAACCAACCCAATGACTCCTCAGTTAAAGGAAGCAATCTTTTGAACGTCTAGTTAATTGCTTTATTAATACCGAAAGCTTATTTAATACCGAAAAAACGTTGCAGTTATAGAAACAAAGGGGCTCTCTGGAAGGCGCGTGCAATTTCTGCTGCTTTCTGGTTCTACTCTTCACCCAGTTCCAATTTGAATCCAAGACGTAAGATTGTTTTTGTAGGATATGATATCGATAATTCTGGCGATCACGTTTCTCATCTTCTCTTATAATGAAATGATGCCTCGAGTAAGTTATATAAAGGCGATGGACATCTATTTAGGTACGTTTCTGAGTTTACTCGAATAGGTAGCGAAGAGCTGTAAAAAAGAATCTGCAGCTGATATTCATTCTTCAGGGGTTTGTTTTATGATCGTTTTTCTCTCGCTAATCAAACTGGCGTTCGTCAAATATATGCGCCAGAGGATCAAGATCGAGAGGTACGCCTTGTTAATATTCAGCAGCTGTATACATTCAACAAGGCGCGAGTGGTGCAGTGGTAAGAGGCGCCACTGACACCAGCACGGTGGCTAGCCCGGTCCTTCCCACTCTTCCGGAGTCGGATAAATTGGACCCAGACCTGTCTGGGAAGGTAAAGACATTGTCTTGGTATAGTGCCTGGCCCCTGCAAGTCATTTTATAGGCGAAGTACGCATTCTTTTTGCCTTTGCGATTGGGAGTAGATCTGCTCATATCTGTGGGCAACCAGAATCACCTGGAAGTGTGAAAGCACTTACCTAAACTCCATTTTCAACTACTAACATTGACGCCTACCTGTGGTCCTCTGAATTGTTGCCTATCGCTCCAACGTTTGCTTGCATTATTTATTTATTTGTCATTACGCTCTTATTTATCGATGTTTTCTAGAACAACAATTTTACGGAGTCAAAACAGCAAACTGATTTGAAACGGAAAGATGGAATAACCGATACATTCCACTGTTCTTAGTTAGTCTCTTGCCCAGACAACTACCGAATCACCTACTTTTTTTCACCCATCCACTTCAGCAGCGTCCTTTGACCAATTCATTTTGATGTGCACTGGTGTGCGCTTGCCTATCAAATGGTCCTCTTACCGTTCCAATTTAGCTCAAACATGCCTTCCCTACCTGTAATTTCGAACTACCTATTCATCCCACCTTTTCACATTCCGTTGCACAGCAAGACGTTAACGACTTTCCCACTCTTTCGCACGTGCACATTCATGAACTTTCTTTTTCTCTAGATTTTTTTTTGCAAAAAAATATTCTACACTCCTGACTACCCCTTCCATTCACTTACCCAGCTGCATGTTTGATTTGATTTGATTTATTACACGAACACAGTCTTGCGTAGAAACATGTATAAAACAATGCTCCGAAAAAACGTAACATCACAATAGGAGGTGCAAACCAGAAAGAGAACTAGAACAAAGAAAAAAGTACTGGAGGAAGGAAGTACATAGAGACGAACAGCTCCAAGGCGGAAGTAACTAACAAGTCATCGTGAAACTGTGGGCTTAAGTGGCGCTGTAGAAACTTTGTGAATGCTGGCACGCAACCTTGCAGCCATGATTTTCTCTTTTTTTCAGTGAGAGCTTCCACTCTATCAGTGCCGTAGTTGCATCCGGTCGACCGTCGGTGAACGGCATCGTTCCAAAAACCGGCTCGAACCTTGTGCTACGCAATGGAAAGTGAGGAGACCGCTTTAGGACTAGGACAAGAGTGCTTCAGAGACTCTTGTTCACTTTCTACATTACTGACAGCACTGATTCTCTTTCTCACCTAAACTGAACAACGTTTAGGAGTGACTACGTTACCGTTCCCATTGCCGAAATTGACGAGTCTTTTGTCACGGACAATCAGAAGGAAGGAATTGGTGAGTCACATGGACGTTTTGAACGCGTTCTTCGTTTGGTAACTGTTGTCGGAATTGCTAAAAACGTTTCCATCGATTTTATTATCAAACAACACTTGATGGGTCAAGACTGAAGCTTCACCGGGCATGTAGGGAACACGAACTATAGCCAACGAATTTGTCGCTGATCTGTAGATTATCAACAATCACGCCACTATCAAGGAACATTTTGCAAATACCATTGAAAGAGGTGAAGAACGCAGTCAATAATAGCAAGTAATCAAATGATGACGTGAAATGGAACTAAATGCTCTTTCTTCCGTCCTCACCCTTAGACGAGCGTAAAGGTAAAGGTGTCGGCGTTGATCAGTTCCCGAAAGATGCGCCGCCACATTAGCGTTTACTTCAGAATCGTAGTGGCGTGCTTGGCCTGTACAATGATCTGCGAGAACCAGCCGCTATACCAAGACAGTGTCTTTAACTTCCCAGACGAGTCTGATACCTTACCACTGCACGACGCGCGTGCTCTTTAGGCCCTGTTATGCACCCGCTCCCAATCGCCGATCGCCGGCGATCGGGGAACGTTACTCGTACAGATCGAGCCGAGACCATCCAAAATTACACTGTGGACGGCAGCCTCGGGACGAGTTGTTTCGGCAGCCGCACCCCCTCCGGCGACGGGCGGCGATCGTCAACGATCGCCGCCCGTCGCCGGAGGGTTGATCTGAACCAAAAACCCTCTCGTTCGCCGGAGGGTTTTTGGTTCAGATCAACCTCAACGGATGGTGGTTTTTGCGCAAGCAACTGCGGAAAAAAACGCGCTCCAATGTGGCCGATCGCCGGCCATCGCCGTCGTCGCGCATTTATCGGTCGCCGGCGATCGGCGACGGGGAACGGGAATAACATGGGCCTTAGACAAGCGTATGGTAAAGAAATGGTTCACCAACCCCGGGAGTTCTCAACAAGAAGGGCTGGTTATTCAATGAATCGAGTAACTTCAAACAGAATGGAATATAAATGCTAAATTAAAGTAACGCACCAAGTCTAAGCTTAGAACTTTACTTTAATTTATTGAGACGTGGACACTACGTGAAAAAACACATTAGTCAACTGAAAAAGACAACTTAAAACACGATTCTCCTGAGTTAACTTCAGGTGATAAAATGCTCAAGATGATGGATGTCCGTTTCACACCAAAGACAATGCATAGATTTCAATGGATATCTCAGGTTCGAACTCATCGCTATACTTCAACATTAGATGACAACGTAGGAAAGACACCAGTGCAAGGTAAAACTCAAACACTTTCAGATGCTATTCTTCTTCGGGTTCGTGATCTTCTGCTTGTTTTACTTCCTCGTCTATCCAAACCTCCACATAGTGAGCGTTGATCCGTCCTGCGACAAGACGAAAGCTGAATGGTTTGCCGACATCGTCTGAATCAACGTCGATGAAATTCTGACCTGATATGCGGGTACCACGCAAAAGCTCCTTTCTTAAAAGTCCCACGCGTGTGTCGATTCGGAATGCAAAGCCAAATGATCAGTTCTTCAGTGCAGCGAAGGCATTTCTTCAGCAGTTCTTTTACGGGCGATCGAACACAGTTATCGAGAAGAAGCAATAAGCAACGATGCTTGCATTGTACATACATATGTGTTCGTGTGCTTTGGAAAATCTCAGCTGCACCGGCTTCTTCGACGTTGGCACTGGACGGAATAGTAGATTTTCACACATCTTGATAGTGCTTAGAGAGAACCATACGATTTTCTCAGTGAAGTTGCAATGTTCATTACATGTTTATGCATTTTTGCGGTTCTATGTTGTGTATTCATCAAAATTTCCATCTGTGATATTACCGATATTGAATTTCTAGTCGCATTTTCGTAGAATTCATATTCGGTAGGCAATACAATGTTAGTTCGTGCCCAATGACGGCACTGATGCGCTTATCAATCAGTGTCGGTAGTCATAGTGATAAAAGTTGAAATTGATGTAACAAATCGAAATTTGTGTCACCTATCATATCTGTTCTTTTCGCTAACCAAGTCAGAACGGCTCGCTTTCCTCGTTCGAGCAACACGAACCATATCGAATCTTCTGTTCAGGGATTCTGCAGTGAGTGCAGGTAGTGCTTGGATGATACATCCACCGCCAAACGTAGTTCCACGTAACTTATAAGCTTCACTAATGACAGACAAATTCCGAGATACGCTGGAAACCAGCTGCAAGCACCACACTGTTGAAGATATGAGAAGACGGTCACATAACACCAACCACTCTGACGTCCTTAAAAATCATAAGACGATTACTCCGTACCTTACATCGAGATCACTGTTGATTACAATACCCATCATTTTGAGAGCGTTATAGCTTAAGAAACTCTGACAAGCCATGCAATGCCTAATCTCCTGAAGAGAGTAAGAGGAATTTCTCACAGTAGGAGGGCACGATACTAGCCTTCTCACCTCAAGAATCACCTTTATCACCTGTTGTCCCGTTGATTATCCATGAGCTCTATAAGCGTCAGCAACGCCTCCATTCATCCCTGTATGGTAGACCAATGGGTCCTGCTCGCTCAAGGAACACGAAGAGCATCAAATCGATCGTTCAGCGATTTGACGAAGAAGTCCGATCAGCGCAAAGGTGGGCGACCTGGCGTTCTAATGACGTCCCGTGGAATCCAGTCAGTAACGGTTATTGTCTAAAGGGTCGTGCACAGTCGACGACCAATACGACACGGCAATGATAAGAGATAGCGGCCGGTGTCGTATTGGTCGCGTCCGACTTCGGCATTTGCGTTGCCGCATGCGGCGAGTAGGACACCGCGTGTGCGGCGTCGTCTCGTACAGGGATGTGTGCTCATTCGCGCGCGGCGAACAGTGCGGCGATTTGTCGTGTCGCATTGGTCGTCGACTGTGCACGACCCTAAACGGTCGCCACGGCATCGCATTACGTGTCCGGCCCACCTGATCTTCGACAACTTGGCCCATGCGACTGCGCCTCTGATCTTCGACTGCAGACATAGCTCGGAGCTCCGATTGCCGTCTCTCGCCTGGATGAAGCGAGTCACTCCGAGCATCCTTCTCTCTATACTTCGTTGCGCGACGCAAATAGCATTTCCCTTTTACATAGCTTCCAAAATCATTATTTTTTATAATGAGAGTAATGTATTGTGCAATCCTGCCACTCACCATTTCATCGATAACAATAAGAGAATTATATTGCTGTACAAATTCACGGTCATATCAACTCGCCCTCCTCTAGAAGAGAATGTGCAGTGTCAAAGTGGAGATCGACTGATAAGCTAGCTATCGACTCGATAATTAAACGTTCATGGAATAAGTGTTGGAAGACCACTGGAACCAACTACGTTCTGGCAGTATCAGTTAACTGACGAGGTTGTACCACAGCTTCCACATTGTTGCTGCAAATATAAAGGTTAGGTAACTGATAGAAAAATAAGTTATTACGTCAAAATATAACACTTACGGTGTGAAGTGGTGTTAAGGTGTTCAGTGGTCAAAAAGAGAAACTTCACCATTCTAGAAGAACCTTTCCTTACACAAATGTCACCACCTCAAAACGAGTCCAAAACACAGTTTTCTACCAAACGGAGCATACTTCGACTCCTGTCTCCATTTGGCAATTGTAGCCTCATCCCTCCCATCTTTACCACCGCGATTTTCAACCCATTTTCTAAAGTCCGTCCAAATTGCAAATTGTGAGCTCACATGGTTCCGAATTCTTACTCGTTTTACTCCATTACAGTAGTGCGCGTCTTGTTTCAACATACTCCAGCTTAGACTATTGTTCAGGTGTATATACTTTATTTTTCATATTTACAAAGGCTGATTACTTACCGATAACACAACGCCTCCATTTACCACACCGTGTACTTATGGAATGCAGATATAATCTTGATTGATGCCCAACGCCCCTCGCAGAGTCCAATGCAGGTCTTGCAATCGATCGCCGTTATCTCGTAGATATCGATGAATCTTAACAGAGGTATAGGAAGGTTAAGTCAATCCCCACAAGAAACAGAGAACGAAGAAAATTGGAAGGGCTTAGTATTATAGCGGCTATTAATTGATTAAGAAGTGTGATCGATCGCAAAGTTACAAATTTGCTCTACTTCAATGATGTATGTGCAGGTGCAGAATAAACAAAATGAAAATGTGAAAAAAAGGAATCAAGCCATTCAGGTCACTCGTAAGACCGCTAGACAGAGGAATATAATTGCAGGACGACCCATATTGTGCACTGGCGTCATGTTAGGCGCAATTGGTGCCACTGCGCGTCATGTTAGGCGCCATTGGTGCAATCTCCCCATTAACTGCCTGACCGGCAACGGACTGGGAGCGGCCCGTCATAAGGGATCCGAGAGAGTTTCCCAGGCGGTGCAGATGGGTAAGTGGCAGTGATGGCTGTTATCGTAGGATAGTTAGGGTTCGGATCCTTTCGCAGTCAATAGTTTTGCAATGCTTAGGCTGACTCACCCACCCCGGAACTCCTCCCCTAGCTCCGACCGTGTACGAGACCGCGTGGCGAAGCCACGCGGTCTCGGTGGTCTGTGCACACTATTTCGTCGCCAATGGAATACGTTTAGCGTGTAGTATTATCGCGCTAGTTGAGTGGGGCGCGGAATGTGCGCTCCAGTGACAATAACGCGCACCAATTACGCCTATGCTGACGGTAACCGATATGGGTCGTCCTGCAATTATAGTCGTGTCCGCTAGACGCGGCTACGATCCAAAAAACTGTCAGCATTTTGTCAAGCAGGCTTTGTGGCTTCTTTTCTGATTCCATATATGGCCTTGCTTATGATTTCTGGAAATGATAAAGGTCAAATCCAATCCTGAACAGAAATCCCTGCCTTGCTTAGAAATAGCAGAAAGAATGTCGGTACCAATGTCAAACACAGGTTGACAAGTCGGCTAATCAAGGAAAACTGTCACAATCACAACACTAATCAAATGCAAGGAAATGGGCAGAAGACACTGTGATCAAGAATGATATGGTCGTCCCAGAAGAAGCCAGAAGAGCTACGAAGAGAAGACGGGCGACACCTCAACAAGGTAGGCACAGCACCACATGGACGGTTGGAGCAAGACGGCTGCTAGGCAGGACGGGCTGATCCCGTAACTGAACGGAATAAAACGCTGATGTATTTAAATTTTCTTACTGGAACCATACACTCTCGGTACCGTCACAAGGCTTCGCTCACAGCTCTTGACGTATTGGGGGCAATGTATGCAGTGTGTGGCTGGCGCTGTTGATAGCTATGTGTATCTAGATTTCTCCCCAAGAAGAAAAAGCTGGAGAGGTGGAATGAAATCGCTAATTTCTTCACTAAGAGATTTCTTCACTTTTTTCAGAGCTTTTTAAAATCTGGTGAAGTTACATTAGGTGGACATGTTTCTATGTACTTTTATGGTCTTACTTGTACCAGTTTGTTTCAAGGCTTGTTGCTAGGAACGAAACGTTATTGGTAGCCCATCAAAGAGTGAATATAATCATCACGGGTTTTCAACAACAATTGAAATTCCGAAAACCTACCTCTTCGACTGCATTTGGTCCAATCTTTCTCATAGTCATATCGTATAACCGCGCCATTCTCAGCTCAACGGCGAATTCCAGTTTGCGGATCAGTGGCATTTTCGCCGTAATCAAATATGACTCGACTCACGAAGTGCCGTAAGCATACGGTATTGAGATGCCAATATGCTCATCGTCAAATAGTTGTCTCTAAACAAGCAACAAATATAGCAGTTAGGCTGACAGCTGTGCATTTAAACACCGAAATATTCGAGACCTAATTTCACAGGGACTGAAATCTTTCAATGACAAGGAGTTCGTCATATTCATCTATTTATTTATTTCATTGAAATATGTACTCACTATTAGAGCGCGATGACCGAGAGGTTAAGAGCTTAGACTCGCAATCTCGACGATCAGGGTTCAATCCCGTCCCAGGTAGTAACCCTTGCTTAGCTTAGAAATAGCTGAAAAGGGTGTCGGTACCAGCCTCATGCCTGGGTTACAGGTTGGCTGGTCGCATGCAAACGGCGCTCAAGAACCTGCGTCATGACGATATGACCATCCCACATTACACCGAGACAAGATCGCAGTATGGCACCTCGACAAACCCCGGAGCAGCACCAAGAGAAAGTAGACGGAGCGGCTATCACGTACCCGTTACTGATCGGGATAAAAATGTGGAATAAGAATTGTAAATAAATCACCCACTAGAACCGCAAATACTGATCTCGACTGCACATATACTAACTTGTGAATAACAACTGATCCAAACCGAGCAGTGGCATGTAGCAGAATATTTCAAATCTTCCGGATCTACGTCATCAACTTCCACAAAATAAGCCATAAACCAGCCATTAATCTACATCAACGTCAGCATCCAGTGGTTGGTGTTATGTGACCGTCTTCTCTGTAGGTATATTTATGCTTCCTTTAATTTATGACGCATTCAACAGTGTGGTGCTTGCAGCTGGTTTCCAGCACGTATCTCGGACGCACCTTCTAAGCTAAGCAAGGACGAGACCAAACCTGTCTGTCATTAGTGAAGCTTATAAGTTACGTGGAACTACGTTTGGCTTCGGTGGATGTATCATCCATGCTTACGACCTGCACGTCAAATAGTTGTCTCTAAACAAGCAACAAATATAGCAATGACAGCTGTGCATTTAAACACCGAAATATTCGAGAACTGATTCGATTTCATTGAAATATGTTCGTGTTGTTCAATCGCCTGTCCCAGGTAGACCCTTGCTTATTTAGCTTATGGGAAATAGCTGAAAAGGGTGTCGGTACCAGCCTCATGCCTGGGTTACAGGTTGGCTGGTCGCATGCAAGGAAGCGGCGCTCAAGAACCTGCGATCGACGACGGACCATCTCATGGAGCTACACCGAGACAAGATCGCAGTATGGCACCTCGACTAAACAGAAAGTAGACGTCAAATCGCTGAACGATCGATTTTCGATTTGTTAAAAAAACATCAATTTCAACTTTAGCTTGGTGCTTGAAAAGACAGATATATCACTATGACAATTTACCGACACTGATTGATAAGCGCATCAGTGCCCGTCATTGGGCACGAACTAACATTGTATTGCCTACCGAATATGAATTCTACGAAGTAAATGAAATTCAATATGGTAATATACCAGATGGAAATTTTGATGAATACACAACATAGAACCGCAAAAATGCGCAAACATGCTAGACATTGCAACTTCACTGAGAAAATCGTATGGTTCTCTCTAAGCACTATCAAGATGTGTGAAAATCTACTATTCCGTCCAGTGCCAACGTCGAAGAAGCCGGTGCAGCTGAGATTTTCCAAAGCACACGAACACATATGTATGTACAATGCAAGCATCGTTGCTTATTGCTTCTTCTCGATAACTGTTCGATCGCCCGTAAAAAACTGCTGAAGAAATGCCTTCGCTGCACTGAAGAACTGATCATTTGGCTTTGCATTCCGAATCGACACACGCGTGGGACTTTTAAGAAAGGAGCTTTTGCGTGGTACCCGCATATCAGGTCAGAATTTCATCGACGTTGATTCAGACGATGTCGGCAAACCATTCAGCTTTCGTCTTGTCGCAGGACGGATCAACGCTCACTATGTGGAGGTTTGGATAGACGAGGAAGTAAAACAAGCAGAAGATCACGAACCCGAAGAAGAATAGCATCTGAAAGTGTTTGAGTTTTACCTTGCACTGGTGTCTTTCCTACGTTGTCATCTAATGTTGAAGTATAGCGATGAGTTCGAACCTGAGATATCCATTGAAATCTATGCATTGTCTTTGGTGTGAAACGGACATCCATCATCTTGAGCATTTTATCACCTGAAGTTAACTCAGGAGAATCGTGTTTTTGGGTTGTCTTTTTCAGTTGACTAATGTGTTTTTTCACGTAGTGTCCACGTCTCAATAAATTAAAGTAAAGTTCTAAGCTTAGACTTGGTGCGTTACTTTAATTTTTAGCATTTATATTCCATTCTGTTTGAAGTTACTCGATTCATTGAATAACCAGCCCTTCTTGTTGAGAACTCCCGGGGTTGGTGAACCATTTCTTTACCATACGCTTGTCTAAGGCCCATGTTATTCCCGTTCCCCGTCGCCGATCGCCGGCGACCGATAAATGCGCGACGACGGCGATGGCCGGCGATCGGCCACATTGGAGCGCGTTTTTTTTTCCGCAGTTGCTTGCGCAAAAACCACCATCCGTTGAGGTTGATCTGAACCAAAAACCCTCCGGCGAACGGAGAGGGTTTTTGGTTGGTTCCGCGACGGGCGGCGATCGTTGACGATCGCCGCCCGTCCGGAGGGTGCGGCTGCCGAAACAACTCGTCCCGAGGCTGCCGTCCACAGTGTAATTTTGGATGGTCTCGGCTCGATCTGTACGAGTAACGTTCCCCGATCGCCGGCGATCGGCGATTGGGAGCGGGTGCATAACAGGGCCTAAAGAGCACGCGCGTCGTGCAGTGGTAAGGTATCAGACTCGTCTGGGAAGTTAAAGACACTGTCTTGGTATAGCGGCTGGTTCTCGCAGATCATTGTACAGGCCAAGCACGCCGCGATTCTGAAGTAAACGCTAATGTGGCGGCGCATCTTTCGGGAACTGACCAACGCCGACACCTTTACCTTTACGCTCGTCTAAGGGGAGGACGGAAGAAAGAGCATTTAGTTCCATTTCACGTCATCATTTGATTACTTGCTATTATTGACTGCGTTCTTCACCTCTTTCAATGGTATTTGCAAAATGTTCCTTGATAGTGGCGTGATTGTTGATAATCTACAGATCAGCGACAAATTCGTTGGCTATAGTTCGTGTTCCCTACATGCCCGGTGAAGCTTCAGTCTTGACCCATCAAGTGTTGTTTGATAATAAAATCGATGGAAACGTTTTTAGCAATTCCGACAACAGTTACCAAACGAAGAACGCGTTCAAAACGTCCATGTGACTCACCAATTCCTTCCTTCTGATTGTCCGTGACAAAAGACTCGTCAATTTCGGCAATGGGAACGGTAACGTAGTCACTCCAAACGTTGTTCAGTTTAGGGTGAGAAAGAGAATCAGTGCTGTCAGTAATGTAGAAAGTGAACAAGAGTCTCTGAAGCACTCTTGTCCTAGTCCTAAAGCGGTCTCCTCACTTTCCATTGCAAGCACAAGGTTCGAGCCGGTTTTGGAACGATGCCGTTCACCGACGGTCGACCGGATGCAACTACGGCACTGATAGAGTGGAAGCTCTCACTGAAAAGAGAAAATCATGGCTGCAAGGTTGCGTGCCAGCATTCACAAAGTTTCTACAGCGCCACTTAAGCCCACAGTTTCACGATGACTTGTTAGTTACTTCCGCCTTGGAGCTGTTCGTCTCTATGTACTTCCTTCCTCCAGTACTTTTTTCTTTGTTCTAGTTCTCTTTCTGGTTTGCACCTCCTATTGTGATGTTACGTTTTTTCGGAGCATTGTTTTATACATGTTTCTACGCAAGACTGTGTTCGTGTAATAAATCAAATCAAATCAAACATGCAGCTGGGTAAGTGAATGGAAGGGGTAGTCAGAGGTAGAATATTTTTTTGCAAAAAATCTAGAGAAAAAGAGTTCATGAATGTGCACGTGCGAAAGAGTGGGAAAGTCGTTAACGTCTTGCTGTGCAACGGAATGTGAAAAGGTGGGATGAATAGGTAGTTCGAAATTACAGGTAGGGAAGGCATGTTTGAGCTAAATTGGAACGGTAAGAGGACCATTTGATAGGCAAGCGCACACCAGTGCACATCAAAATGAATTGGTCAAAGGACGCTGCTGAAGTGGATGGGTGAAAAAAAGTAGGTGATTCGGTAGTTGTCTGGAGCAGAGACTAACTAAGAACAGTGGAATGTATCGGTTATTCCATCTTTCCGTTTCAAATCAGTTTGCTGTTTTGACTCCGTAAAATTGTTGTTCTAGAAAACATCGATAAATAAGAGCGTAATGACAAATAAATAAATAATGCAAGCAAACGTTGGAGCGATAGGCAACAATTCAGAGGACCACAGGTAGCGTCAATGTTAGTAGTTGAAAATGGAGTTTAGGTAAGTGCTTTCACACTTCCAGGTGATTCTGGTTGCCCACAGATATGAGCAGATCTACTCCCAATCGCAAAGGCAAAGAATGCGTACTTCGCCTATAAAAATGACTTGCAGGGGCCAGGCACTATACCAAGACAATGTCTTTACCTTCCCAGACAGGTCTGGGTCCAATTTATCCGACTCCGGAAGAGTAAGGACCGGGCTAGCCACCGTGTTGGTGTCAGTGGCGCCTCTTACCACTGCACCACTCGCGCCTTGTTGAATGTATACAGCTGCTGAATATTAACAAGGCGTACCTCTCGATCTTGATCCTCTGGCGCATATATTTGACGAACGCCAGTTTGATAGCGAGAGAAAACGATCATAAAACAAACCCCTGAAGAATGAATATCAGCTGCAGATTCTTTTTTACCAGCTCTTCGCTACCTATTCGAGTAAACTCAGAAACGTACCTAAATAGATGTCCATCGCCTTATATAACTTACTCGAGGCATCATTTCATTATAAGAAGATGAGAAACGTGATCGCCAGAATTATCGATATCATATCCTACAAAAACAATCTTACGTCTTGGATTCAGATTGGAACTGGGTGAAGAGTAGAACCAGAAAGCAGCAGAAATTGCACGCGCCTTCCAGAGAGCCCCTTTGTTTCTATAACTGCAACGTTTTTTCGGTATTAAATAAGCATTTAACTAGAGGTTCAAAAGATTGCTTCCTTTAACTGAGGAGTCATTGGGTTGGTTCGACACCTATTTACTATCTCTCCGTTTATGGGACGGAGATCTCCGACGAAGTTTCGTTTCCTTTATTTAATTTCGTCTCGCTGATCTTTCTTTATTGGACAACATCGACGAAATTCCATGACGAAACAATTATGGATGTATAACCAATTAATGGGGAAAAGATTGTAGAACCTATATGTGTATATTAGAATTATTCATATAGAAGTAATATTTTGATAGCTTAGTTTGACCTCTCTCTGAAGTGCTTCCAGAGAAACATAATAAACACTATCATACAAGGAGGATTGGGAGCGTCATTAAAGCTTACGGAGATACCCGCTTACAAACGAAAAAGTCACCATCGTTGAGTAAGTTCACGGCTTGCTGAAATCAATTAGTGATGTTACCCTCTCAGTTCGTGCCAGGGCTCTCTCATTTGCTTTTTCTGAAGACTGGAAGTATGCTGAAGTATGCTTGAAGAACCAAATTACATACTCATTAGTGTTACCATTTATTAGGTCGTTAACAAATTATTTGCCGTTTTTTTCAAGCTTCTGTTGTGCGCCTGGTAGAGAAGCTTTCGGAAACGTCAGATAGCATATGATAGAGAATTATTTGCTTTTTCACGCCATGTATTTGATATTTACGAAACTTTGAAATTTTGATAACTTTTTGACCATTGAAGTTGAAATCAAAAGTGAGAAAAATTGACCCCACCGACAGTGAATTTTTTCTGCTTCGTTTCGAGACTTCCTGCAAAACTGTATATACCATCTGAAAGTAGACAAGTTTTTCTATAAAATGATACAAGGCTTGTTTTGGTTTCTCTGGTTTTTGTTTACTTACAGAGCGTCGAAATGGGGTATCTCAAAGGGAACAATAATTTTTGGATGCTTGTGCTGTCTTTCTGCCGAATGTTTTCAATCAGCTCCAAACACGTCACGAGAGAGCATTTGGTGCTCTATCAGATAGTACGTTTATTTTTCCATGCTAGCCGTTTTTTAAAAAAAATTTTTTCATGAAAATGTTTTTAAAATTCCTCGACGTGTAAAACTTTTCGTTGGAAAACCTTTTGCAGAATTTCAAGCATTGTTCGAAAGAAGAGGATTTGGGCTATAAGGAGATGCATCATACTTTTTCAATCGCACTAGGTTTTGTTAACTTTCAGGTCGTCAAAGTGGAGACTTCGACGGCTCGCGTGGCCGCGCGAGCGGCCAACGCGGCAGCGCCTCAGTAATTGCGTGGCAGCGCGGCCGTCGCGTTGGCCGCTCGCGCGGCTACGCGCGTCGAACTCTCCACTTTGACGACCCAAAAGTTAACAAAACCTAGTGCGGTTAAAAAATTTTGATGCATCTCATATAGCGAATCCTCTTCTTTTGAACAATGCTTGAAATTCTGCAAAATTTCAACGAAAAGTTTTACACATCGAGGAATTTTAAAACATTTTCATGAAAAAAATTTTAAAAACGGCTAGCATGAAAAAATAAACATACTATCTGATAGAGCAATAAATCTTTCCTGACGCGTTTAGAGTTGATTGAAAACGTTCGGCAGGAAGAGCAGCACAAGTATCCTAAAATTTATTATTCTCTTTGAGATACCCCACTTTGACGCTCTATAAGTAAACAAAACAAAGGAAAATCAAAACAAGTTGTATAGTGTTTCGTAGAGAAATTTCTCTACTTTTAGAGCATATATACAGTTTTGCAAGAAGTCTCCGAAACAAAGCAGAGAAATTCACTGTCGGTGGGGTCAATTTTTCTCACTTTTGATTTCAACTTCAATGGTCGAAAAGTTATCAAAATTTCAATGTTTCGTAAATATCAAATACATGGCGTGAAAAAGCAAATAATTCTCTATCATGTGCTGTCTGAACGTTTCCAGCTTCTCTACCAGGCGCACAACAGAAGCTTGAAAAACGGCAAATAATTAATTAACGACCTAATACAGTACCGTCGCTAATTTTCCGCCAAAACGCGGTTGGCGACAGAAAAACTGTCCAAGAGTCGCTTCGCCATAACTCCTTTCAAACCTATCCATTTCAGATGTAAAATACATGGTTAGAATCAGAACAGCGCGATCTAGGCTGTGGTCTACAAGACACTTGGGAATTTTGAAAATTTTGAAACCGATTTGAGCGTTCTTTGACCTCTCTGTGACGACGAGTTAATGAGGTCGACCTTATTATCTCGCCCTAGATAATTACACCGATTACGTGTAATCTGAACTGAATCGTAACAAAACTTTCCAATACTTAAATTAAATCAAATTTGGGCAGCATATTTGAAGAGAGGAGCTAACGACGATCATTTCAACACCAAACACGATTTGAGAATTTGTAAAAATGGGTTTGACTGCAACAGAAAAGATGATGAGAGAGGCTTTTCACGTTGCGTCAAACCAAGTAATTAAATAGTTGGAATGTCAAGGACTGTAGCATCAGATACTACCTTAAGGACGCTTCCGTAGCTTCTATCAAGCTGAAGCTTAGACTACAAGTTTCAAAGAGTTTTGCATCCCCGAAAATGCAACTTATTACATAGGTACGAGAATAAATTGAAGATTTTGAGATTTCAACAGCATGAAATCAGAAAATTAAGTTACGCGAATTGGGTGAAATAGCGAAAAAAGTGTATTCATCACTTTTGAAGTTTGGGATGGTTGTCATAATCGGGGGAAAAACGACTCGAACCGCGAAAATTTTCAGTCTGAAAGTTAGTTTCATGATTTTATCATGAAAAATGAAATGTGGCCGTAATTGCTGTACTTCGGTACACATCTCAGATAA
Organism: Nippostrongylus brasiliensis; assembly: GCA_030553155.1. Classification (NCBI taxonomy): domain Eukaryota; kingdom Metazoa; phylum Nematoda; class Chromadorea; order Rhabditida; family Heligmosomidae; genus Nippostrongylus; species Nippostrongylus brasiliensis. The sequence goes on along the minus strand of CP130733.1, from coordinate 23,115,824 downwards.
AAGGTCAAGAAGTGATTGGCTGCGAAAAGGATGCCCTACATGACCCCGGAGGTGAGAACGCCGCCTCTGTTTTCTTATGCTCTAGGCAGCCCAAATAATTATGAGGCCACGCAGCGCTCACAGGGTCGCCTCGAAGTATGGGCGCCTGCCCTAGAAATGCTTTCTTCACCTTGCATGCTAATGTTTATTCCTACAAACCATTGAACACTATCAAACAGTAGTATTATTATTACTATTTGCTATTAAATACTTGCAACGAAAGAGATGCAAATAGTTATCTAAATATTCAATATTCAACTTTACATATGATTTTATTTAGTCGACTTGTGCCTTCATATTTTGCTGAATTGGGTTGACGGCAGCTGAATTCTGGGTTCCCCTTCTCGAATACATATTAAGACGTCGCACCCGAGAATTTAAAGCACATTGAACGCCACGCCATGTAGAATCTCGGACTTCTTTGGGCACAAGATAGTATTTGAAGACGCACTGTAATAAAGATTAGAGAAGAAAAGAGAACATTTTCATTTTTTTGTAATAAAGAACGCTCGAGGAGTCCCTATTGGTTCTACACAAATTAAGTTCTTAAGAGATCATTTTGGTTTTCACCGTACTACGACTAAGTATTGTCAGATTATACGAAAGGAGAACAAGATTAGGCGGCTGGAGTTCTGCAATAAGATGTTAGAAGAATGAGCAATTCCTAAATTGGGTTTTCACGAACGAATCGGCTTTTCAAAGTGAGTAAAAAAGACTATTGCGCAACTTTTCTTTGTCCATTTTTTATTTAGTTGGATACTCCACGAAGTACTGTTATATCTGGAAAGGCACGGAATTTAAACGACTGGGAAGCCGGGCTAGCGCCCTGCCAAGGTGCACGTATGGGGAGGAATCTCTTCGGAGAGGCACAACTGCCCTAGCCATTCTGCCCGGTAGTGTTAGAATAGACTCAAAATTGTACTGCGAAATGCAAGGTGAAGAAAGCATTTCTAGGGCAGGCGCCCATACTTCGAGGCGACCCTGTGAGCGCTGCGTGGCCTCATAATTATTTGGGCTGCCTAGAGCATAAGAAAACAGAGGCGGCGTTCTCACCTCCGGGGTCATGTAGGGCATCCTTTTCGCAGCCAATCACTTCTTGACCTTTTATCTGAGATGTGTACCGAAGTACAGCAGTTTTGGCTACATTTCGCTTTTTACGATAAAATCATGAAACTAACTTTTCAGACTGAAAATTTTCGCGGTTCGAGTCGTTTTTCCCCCGATTATGACAATCATCCCAAACTTCAAAAGTGATGAATACACTTTTTCGCTATTTTACCCAATTCGCGTGACTTAATTTTCTGATTTCATGCTGTTGAAATCTCAAAATCTAATTTATTCTCGTACCTATGTAATAAGTTGCATTTTCGGGGATGCAAAACTCTTTGAAACTTGTAGTCTAAGCTTCAGCTTGATAGAAGCTACGGAAGCGTCTTTGAGGTAGTATCTGATGCTTCAGTCCTTGACATTCCAACTATTTAATTACTTAGTTTGACGCATCGTGAAAAGCCTCTCTCATCATTTTTTCTGTTGCAGTCAAACCCATTTTTACAAATTCTCAAACCGTGTTTGGTGTTGAAATGATCGTCGTTAGCTCTCTCTTCAAACGTGCTGCCCAAATTTGATTTAATTTAAGTATTGGAAAGTTCTGTTACGATTCAGTTCAGATTACACGTAATCGGTGTAATTATCTAGGGCGAGATAACAAGGTCGACCTCATTAACTCGTCGTCACAGAGAGGTCAAAAGAACGCTCAACTCGGTTTCAAA